>VXAZ01008132.1:0-62772 GCA_013399875.1 Gymnorhina tibicen | reverse complement strand
CCAGTGAAAAAAAAAAAAAAAAAAAAGAAGGTTAGGGCTGCATTATCCAGTGCTAACAGGAAATGAAATGGAATTTTGCATTTTACAGTAATAAATGGTATTTAATGGTACCCATTTTTATTACCATTAGTAATAAATCCCATGTTTACCCTAAGATCTTGTGGAATTTTGCTCACTTAAAGATCCTAAAAATGCTCCTTCACTTCTTCACCCAGTGGTACAGAATGGTTTGCAGTTTAAAGAACCCCACAATGTTTCACTGCAGTTCTGAGTTTAGGAGTTACTTGCTGGTTTGAATGTTGAAAATCAAATCTGGCAGCAGCAAACTGTCCTAACTCCTGTTAAATATTGGCCTTTGCTTGGAGTAATCTCTGGAATATTTCCAGAAAATGATTTTAGGTTGCCAAATAGTCACAATGGAATTTTAGGTAGAAGTAGCTAGGCTGTGATTCTCAGCTGACTTTGACCAAAAGTTTCTATTTCTAAACTCCAAGTTATTAATCAAGCACCACAACCCCTGGTATGACTTGAAGGAGGGGACCATGTGGTGTTTCTGTAGTAAGTCTTTACCAGGATTTTGGACAGAGCTAAAGGACTTCTTACCCATTTTTCATTACTAATAACAGCCGTGCCCTTGTCTCATGCTAATGACAAATGGTTTTGTTTCAATGCCTGTATTGGCATTTTGGCAACCCTTCAAATGCACTGAAGCACTGCCTTCATTAGTGTAATGAGAAATACATTTACATTTCATGCTGAAGAAGACAACTAACTGAGAGCTATATTTATGTAACATAAGGTTGCTCAAGTATTTTAAAAATATGAGCATATGCAATAAGTTATTTGTTCAAGCAGAAGATATCGTTCGGTGTGTGTCCTAATGAATTTCAGGTGTTGTAGCTAAATGTACCTTTGGTACTAATAATCTGAAAATGTGTCCTTGCTGCATTATGGCAGAAACACATTTTCAGTTTTTCTTCTCAGGTAAAATGACTCTTGGAATAACTTCTCAAGAGTATTTTAATAGGACTGGCAATTCTTGTTATTAAAAGTAAATATTTAACCTGTTCTCAAGCACCTTGAGTAGTAAAAATTGGAGAAGGTGCATTTCAGACCAATAACCTTTATTTTAAAGAACTGGAGCCAGCTGGATTTGGCAGCACATGTAAAGTGAATGGAGCCTTTTAAGTACAATGATGCGACTGAACTAAAGGCCTTTGATAATTAGGGAACAAATCCAGTGCTTGTAGTTAAGTGAGTCTTAAACTGACATCAGTGGAGATGACTTAAGGCTGAAGATAATAAGAAAAGCTTAACCAGATAGAAAGTGTCTCTCCCAGCTGCACTTCAGGCTGCATGAAAACCTGTGTAATAAATAAGAACAATTAATAAAGAAAGAAGCAGAAGAAGCAAGGTCTAAGCTTTTCACTACTTTATGTATCAGAGTAATGGTCTTAGTGAGTGTCAGGAATTAACACCACATCCTTTTAGGTTGAGTCTTTACACTGGGTTTAGAAGGTTTGGAGAAACACTGCCAGTTTAGGAACAAAGATCACTATTTTCTGGTTCAGGACTGAGGCAGTAATCTCAGAAATCTAAAGCAAAATGCTTTGGCTTCTAAGAAAAAGAGAGAAAATCTTGCAAGGAACCTAAGAGATAGATCATACTTCAGAAACAATGTGCAGTACCTCATAGATCACATTATATTTCCAAGCAGTGATTCTAACTGATAAGGCAGCCCAAAGAGCTTTTCTATGGAAGTGAATTCAGCAGCTTGAATTGTAAGTGGTAAAGTAATAAAATCTGGGTTTGTGCTGCAGGACTTAAAAGCAGACTCTAATGTAAAGGGGGCAGTACTAGGACCACACCATTAGAAAGACAAAAAACCCATACATTTATATTTATTGTCCAGATACATATCTCATCAGATTTGTCAAACGTATTGTTTTTCACCAAGAACTGATAGATCTCTGTTCTTCTACGTCATCTGGAAGTAGTCACTTAGCAATGCAACATTTCAAAACTGAAAATCCCATCAAAATCAGTGAAACAGTTGTGAAATTTTTGCAGATTAAGCACAACTTTCGTGCCTCCTCATTGCGTCAATACTTGTGAAAAGATAGGAGCCATCATTCCTCAAGGCCCTATAAATTTGAAAGGCACTTCTCAGGCTTGAAACGATAAGTGATACTGGGAAGTTGTAATAACTTGGAAACTAGAACAAAATTTGGGCAGAATTATCTCCATGGTCCTGATTCCTAATTCTCCTCTGAGCAGTTTGGAAACTCAGAGGGAGCGTGCCTTTCCTTTGCTTTATTTTTGCTTTTTTTCCTCATTTTTACATGTTTTTCTCTTACCCTTTGTCTCATGGTCGTGTAGATCACCCTGATGGATCACAGCTGGTGCCCTGCTGGTGTTCAGGCCCCACAGAAATGTGCAAATAATTCACTGACTGAGCAAATAATTCTCCATGGTGGGGGTTTTCATTCTGAACTCCCAATTCTCAGAATTTATTGTAAGGTTTTGCACATTCAAATACCTTTTTCCTAGCTAGAAAATTAAATTAAAGAAATGGAACTATTATTACAGTTCTGTACAGGAGTGCTAATAATATCAAATATATAGTTCTTAGGGGGAAAATTCAAATCTAGTGGGTGATTAGCGTGGTATTACTGGCTGGCAAACGAAAAGTCACTGTAAGCTGAACAGCAGGATGTAACGATATTGTGGTGAATTATAAAAGCATTTGGCACATTGCTAGAGTTCCTCTCTATGGTGTTTTGTTATCTCATTTCAAATGTTGTAATTAAAATTGAACAAATTTTGAATTAATGTAGCTGAGACTTATCTTCCCAAATGCACTCTTAAAATTTTCCTCTGTCCTTATTTTGCATAAGAGAGATTGGGAATAGAGAATTGTCCTAAGGTCCTGGAATCTCTGCAAGCTGAGTTCAGAATCAGTGTTACTGCTCAGGCCTTTATCAAATGTTTACACACATAAGGGGGCTGGGAAAGAGATTGTGGAGTTGTTAATTTTGAATATTCCAAAACAGATGAGAAATAGACTCGATGTGAAAGCCTAGGGGGAGAACTGTAAAGGAACTGCATATGTACTTTATACTTTTTCAGTAAAAGAGGCAAAACAATGTTTGTAATACAGTTTGATCAGTAGGTGCAGCCGTTTTAAACCTCGGAAGAGGCGAACTAAGGAGGAATTCCTGAAACCTACTTGTTCAGTCTGTTATTGCTATGGAAGGCTTAGCTGATGAAACTCAGTTTGTCACTCCTGGAAGATGGTAAAGGAATGCTGTTCATATAACGAGTTTCCAAAGTAAGCATCTGGAAATCAAAACCAGCAGGGCACGTCTTGGAAAGCTTCTCTTCCACTTTAATAAAAGTTTTTTTATCCTGTGCAAGATCTGCAAAGTCAGGCATGAATCTGGTTTTTTCTGCAGCGCCTCTTCTGTCCAGCTAATCTCCTGGTTTTTTAAAAAATGCACACCTTGAGTAAGTGCTGGTGAAGGCCTGGGCCCTTGGTAGCAGTCAGCAGGTGATTAACTGAGCCTCCCTGACACTTCAAAGGGTGGATGATGATTTCAGCTTCTCCAACTGCACTGTGATCAAATGAAGTTCCCGAACTGTCCAGTACTGACTGACAAAAAGTTGATTTCCCCAAGGCTGCTCTGACTAAATTGATGGCACAGCTCTGACAGAGAAGAGTTTGTATTTGTATTTAATTTATGTTTGTGTTAGTTTCCTTTCTTCTGTTGCCTTGGGACTAACCAAAACAGTTTTGTTAACAGGGCCAGTGGAGGTTTTCCCCATCTGCTGCTTTTTTTTAATGTCTATTGATCCTCTTGAGGAAGGACAAAATCTTGAGTAAACTTAGGCAGGAAGTGACACTGCCAAACGTTCCATTTTTCTCATCCTTCCTTAATACTGAATGTTATTTCCTGTATTTAGATTATTCAGTTGTATCCTTAAGCATATGATTTCATCTGGAAAAATGAGCATCCTTCAGATCAGCTAAAGATAATTACAGGACCTCTACAAATTCATTAATGCATACGAGTAGTCTGGTACTAATATAGTGCTGTTGGAATTTTTTAACACATAGAAGCATATTGATACACTAGACAGCAAAAAAGGAGAACAAAGACGTCTCTTGTTCAGTTCTACCTCAAAGAATTTTGTATCAGAGCTTTGTGCCTGTTCCAGGTTGTATCTTGATAGCCTGAGATCAGGTTTTCCCACAGAATATTAGTTTCTTCATTCCTGGTGAATAGTTCTGGCTAGCCAAAGTTGTTCATGTCTTTCCTGGGTTTCATGTAAATTTTTAGAAAGGAATTGGTACTGTTTTATACTGAAATTCAAACTGTGAAGTATTTTCAGAAGACACTGTTGTTGAGATTTGAGTGGAGTACATATGAACATTTTATTGTTACCTGTTTCTCCCAGCTTTTCCTGTGGTTCTTCCCCTTTTTTTTAACATGAAATATCACTACCCTAGATAACTTAATCTACAGTCAGTGGCAGTAGGGCGAATGTTCATACATTCTTTGTTGATGATGTTTTAACAGCCCCTTGTCTTTCCTGTTTATTCAGGTTAGAATTGCAATTGTGCCCTGTCCTGGCCATAGAGCTCTTAGGTTACTCTGTCATTGTGTGGAAACTGGGGGTGTCTCGTGTCATGTGAAAGCTTGTGTTGAAAGTCGTAAAAGGAACAAGAATTTTGGGTTTAAGGCAGGAACTAATATGACAAGCTCATGGGGAGCCCTCATTGACTCTTTAGTGGAATGCCAGTGCCTTCCTTATTCCTGCTTGTTGCTCCTTTCCCTCCTGAGCCCTCAGGTCTCATCTCCCCGCATAATCCCGAAGCTCCGAAGGGATCACCCGCTGTTCCCTTGGCTCCTGCTGGGGACCTGAGCCCTCGGTGTGCCATTGCAGCCCCTGATTTATAGTTCAGCCCTGATTTATAGTTAGCTGCTTTCAGTGCCTGCACTCTGCCATCAATTCACATTGTAATTGCTCCCAACTCCAGCTGCATTGTGATGCAAATGAAGGCGTTTGTTTACTGCTTCCAAAATAGCCAATATCATTACAGATTTTTCTAAAGGACACAAGAAGAGATGAAAGAACAACCTCGCTTAATCAGCTTACACAAAGATTAGACTGGAGGGGCTGCTGACCCTGTAACTTGCTGCCATGTGCCGCCTGAGGTGCTGCATCTCTCTGCAGCCATGTGCCAGCAGTGGCACACACCAGAGGCCAGGCTTTCCACAGCTAATCTCCTTCTGGGAGGCCTTCTGTAGGCAGGAGCAGACCTCTTGGTTTTAATGGATCTGGATCTTTCAGGAGCTTTCAGGGTTTCCTCCACTGGACTTCGTGGTGATTGACCTTCTGTGTTTGTGAACATGTCTGGTATGTACCAATAAATGGGAGCTCATTAATAGCTTGTAAGGTCAAGCACAACAATCATAAAAACTCCAAACCTCTGGATGGATAGCATGTCTGAGTTGGTTAGTTCCCATCTCCTTTGTCCTAAAGATACTGGCAGTAGATTTAATTAGGAAATCTGAACCTCTATCCCATTATCTACCATTGGTGTTTCCAATTAATCATTTATCCTTTTCATCCAGCTAGAACATCTTTGTGACTGCTGTGATAATAATATTCAACACTGGGAATCTGTATTCGTGATTTGAGTTAGGAGTGAGCTGAAAACATGGATAATGCAGATCTACCAGCACTTGAAAAAATAACACCTAATTTCATCATTTGAAACAGAGCTGCAACTATTTCACAACATCTGATCTCACAGAAAGGGCTTTTTTTAGAGAGATCATCACTAAGGTGCATGGAATTGATTCCCCTTTCAGCAGTTCAGTGGTGGGCAGAGTGCCCAGACTAAATGAGCTTTTAAGGCCCCGCACTTAGAGTGATGCATTTTGTCTTCTTTTTTTTCTTTTTTAATGCTTGATTCATTTGATTATATTTATCAAATTAACAGAAATTGATTAGAAGTCCTCCATTTCAGGGAACTGCCAGAAAATAGCTGTATTAGTGGGGAGGAAAAATTCTTGGTTGTCTTGTCAGAAAGGGATAAATGACTATGTGATTACCAAGAGAGAAAGGGGGAAGTCTGAACTTGTGTTCCTATTCAGATTGGTTTAAGTATGTGCTGAATTTGCTGAACTACTAAACTGCTTTATTAGCCAAATTTACCTAGGGACAAATTGGTTCAGCCACTGCAAGTACTCAGAACTATTAAAGAAAACTCATTTGACACTGCTGCAGAGAGGGGACTGTTGCCCCTGAAAACAAGCAGCCAATTTAGGGAGGGAAGCTGAGGAACCTGATGAATGCCAGGCATCCACCCTCAAAGGGAACAGAGGAACAGGGTTGTGTGAAGGTAAAAGCGAGAGTGCAGCTTGCCCAGAGCACCTTTCTGTTCAGGCAGAACTCCTTGGTTTGCAGGAGCTTGGTACAGTCTGCAGTTCTGGGACCCCTGTCCCGCTCATGGGGTTAGTGAATAATGAGGGCATGAAAAACAGCAAGGTGGGTAAAATCCTGGGTATAGAGTGTAATGGAAATAGGTATCCATTTTCAGATATCCTCCAGAGAGTACTGCAGCCCAAAAACCTGGAGGATGTAATTTTCCTGTCCTTGCTGGGAAAGGACATGGTAATAGGAAAAAGAAAATTGTGTGGTTGTCTGCAGGACAAGCTAGGAGTTTGCACTATTGAAACAGATTTTTCTCCCCTTATTTCTTAAACACACCTTGGGTGTCTGCATTCAAAGACAGAAGCATAAAAACAATTAAGTAATTAGTTTAATAACTGCCAGTGTACTTAGAATATAAAGTCATGTAGTAGTAATCTGGTCATGCTGTTATTCAGGAACTCTCTCTGGACTCCGTTTCTTATGAAAACAATTTCTGATTTAAATAATTGTAAACATCTCCCATCTTTTATCTCCTAAATAGACTGTGGATTCTTTAGGTCTCTTCCACAGATGAGCTGTTTTCCTGCTGTACTTTGTAACTCTCACCTGGTTCTCTTCAGGCAGCTTTTGATAACTCTGCACTGTTCCATGTCTGTGATGTGTTAGCATCAGTCTTCTCCCCTGGATTAAAATACTACATTAAGCGAAGCCTATCAAAATTGGCGCAGTAGTCCTGATGTGTTTTATTCTTACTTGGAGACATATGCGGTAAAGCATATTTAAACTGCTGAATTTAGCAGAAAATTAGAAAATATGGTTAAAATAGAAGAGGAAAAAGCCCTAAGAAGGTACCTATCATGCAAAGATAGCCATCATAGTTCGCTGCAAATCATTTCCTTTATTTCATGTCTCATCTTTTCTTATTGGCTTTTTTCCAGTTACAGAGGACAAGGAGGAAAGATTGATTGTAAACTTTCAGAAAACCTTTAAAACAATCTATTGGGGTACTAGAGCTTTTTCATGTAGCTCCTTTTTGGTTTTTTAACCTTAGTTATTTCTCTGCTACCAACAGAAATGATGCCTTTAAACTCCAGATAAACCTACAAATGGGTCATATTTTTGTTGTAATTCTCTAAAAATAGCTGACAGTTCAGGTAAATGGCATTGGAGGAGCATAGCAGTAAGCACTTTAATTAAAAAGAGTGATGCACAAAGAGTTTCTTGCATTTAATTTTTTTGAATTGTATTTCCGGGTCAATAGTGTGATTATTGATTATTATTGTCAAAATGAACGTTTGACCCTCATTTTTATTGATCTGTCTTTTCTAAATATTGATGGCTGGAATGGGAAAAGGGCACGAAGAGTTGGAGTCAGGCGAGGCAGGGCAATTACAAAGTTCTTGTTCTATACTTACCTCATTCCACAGAACGAGGGTTTTCCCTTCTGTACTCAGGAGTGGCCACTTATTGGCATAAATGGATGTTTTTGTGTGTGGTTCTGAAAGTAGGGTCTAGGTTTTTGTATGTAAAGGTTATATAGCTTTGGGGCATAAAAGCAGGATTTTCCTCTCTCTCGTAGTGCACAAAGGGCTGCCTCCCTGCCTCAGGTGTGTGGGATGCAGGAGGAGAAGGGTGAGGGCGAGGTTCCAGGGCAGGTACATTCCCTGTGAAGTAGTGGAGGGGCACTGCTGTGTGCACACCACGTGGGGATCCCTCAGACACGAGACCTTCCTGTGCCGTTTCTCTGCTGAGGACACAGCACCTGGGATTTCACCTGCTCCTTGCTGCTGGGAAGCAGAGCCTAATGGGTTCTGTGATCTCTGAAGGTCTTCTGGGCTACTTGTGGCTAAACTTCATTTTAAACATTTTGAAAAGCAGAACAACATTCAGGTCTTACATACAGTAAAAAGGCAGGAAATAAGATAATAATATTTCATCTATGTAGTCGCAGTCCTAAGGGCATCTTTCTAATGAAATGTTTTACAAAAGTTAGAGAAGTCTGGAAAATTTTTTTTTTTTTTTTTTTTTTTTTTTTTTTTTTTTTTGGAATTGTGCTGTAGGTGAAGATCTGGAATGTGATTTCCCCTCCTCCTTTACAGTAGACTTGTAATTCAAATGCTTTAGAGTGGAATTAGTGTCAATATAATGAATTTTTTCTTCATACACCTAACATGATCTTGAATTAATTTTGTTGTAAATGGCAGGCCTAAGTCCAGGTACTGCCAATAAACTGCAGTTATGTATCCCTGGAATGGTTACTGTGTGAGTCAAACTGTCTGAGACAGTGCAGTTAACATCAGGAGAGGGGCTGTGTGAAGCGACCAAAATTAGCATAAAAAAATTGAAACGTATGAGGCTGCAATTACTGTAACATCATAACTGGGAGACACTGCAATTGATATTGTAATGGCTTAGATGGCAATGGAATAAGTCAGTGAAACAACTTCAAATAAATGAACAAAGAATTTTAATGGCATCATATTGCTTGGCTCCAGAATGATAATATTTTAGGGGTGCTGAATCCACAGTTAGCTGTTAAAAATGCTATAAAGTATGGCTGCAGTGCCTAGCTGCTGTTTCTCAGTGCATTGGATGTTGTCAGCTTTTTCTTCTTAGAATGTTAACAAAGGAAAATTATTTGAAGGATTGGCACATAGGAAGCTTTCTATTTCTCATTCAAGTTCTTAACCCTGAAATGTTTTGACCCAGTGAAACTAGAAGTATAATAAAAGATATTATCAGACTAATCTCATCCAGCAACTTAGATCTCCCCATAATTTACTAAGTCAGAGAAAGTCACACCTGTCTAGAAGAACAACCCCACCCACCCTGTGTTTGACAGTGAGAGTGCCAGGAGGAGGACTTTGGGAGACAGATGGAAAATTCTGATGTGACACCAGTGTACTCAGTATTTTTCAGTAGCTGCCAGCACAGTGGTTTCAGAAAGGGTTGTCTTTCCTAACTTGCCCAGGCCTGCTGCAGGGGGAGAAAAAAGGTTAAAAAAGGGAATATAGAGGCATTCATAGGGTTGTATGCAAATGCATTCAGAAAGTAGCAGCATGTACTTGCATTTCATCAAGGTGATGCTAAACTTTCAACCGCAAAGGAGCTGTGTTTCACATTTTTAAATTTAATAGAATTCATCTCAGATTTGTAAGAAGCTCAGGGAAGTCTCCATCAGCTGACATTAAATTTTAATGTGAGTTGTAACAAAGTAAAAGCTTAGAAACTCCAGAAATAAGACAGCAAGTAGAACGAAAACACTTATAGAATGAATACTTATAGGTTGGTTATGTTGCATTTATTCTTAACAGAAAAGTAAAAAGCCTCATGAGGAATGGAATATTAAAAGATCTAAGGATGGCAGTGTAATCAATAACAGGAAATCTCTGAAATGAGTCTGTACTTGCTTAATAAAGTTACCTGCATGAAATAACAGAATTAGATTTCATAAAGGTATCATCAGTATCAGATGGCATTTCACTAATAAAAAAGTACAAAACGATGTAATTAAAGCTTATGTTAAATGAATTAAGAATAAGCTGTTTGTCAGACTTCATGAAGTGCAAGTCAATGGCAAAACACCACTGAGTTCCAAAGGGAGAGAGATTATGCCTGGTGCTGCTTAACATTTCCATCATCCATCTCCAAGTACATTGTATCATCTCTGATACATAAAAGGGGTGAAGGCCAGACCTGTAGAGCAAAGGGAAGCATCTGGAAAAGCAGACTAGCTCTGGAAGAGATCTGAAACACCAACTGGGAATGGGCACCCCCAGGTCAGACCTAGGGAGCAGCTGGAGAATGGGGTCCTTTCATCAGTGCCCCGAGTGTGACTGCTGATATCCGTGTGGCAGTGCTGTATTCCTGCCTTCCAGGAGGCTGCTTGGAAAACTGACTCATAAAAACCTGGAGACAGTGCAAAAAGAAAGGCCTCAGACTAAGCAGCCTAATCTCTTTAACTGCAAAATTAGTAAATGAGAGTTGGCTGCCTCGGAGTGTAAAAGAGAAATTATGGCAGGTAGTGGATGTACGTAACATCTTTAGTTGATGTTCCTTAAGAATCAATATTTAGGAGTTAGAGCGCACCTGTTCCAGATGGAGAAACACGGCTTGTTAAGACCGGTGGTTAACGCCTGAAGTTGGGAGGAGGAAGAAAAACTACCTGGTAAAGCAGACGTGTTCTGCCTTTGCTGTCTTGGCAAGTCTTGGGTTCCTTTCTGAGGCATTAATTATTTTCATAGAATTATTTTCATTTATTTTCATAAATTTTCTTGTGATATTTATTAAGATGCTGTGATCTGTAGGAGACCGGACAGCAAATAATCCAAAAATGCTGCCAGCTCTGGAAGTCTCTGAAGCTGTGAAAGTTCTGGTGGTTATTGCACTCTCTCAGTCCCCTGCTGATGAATTTCAGGTGTATGTAGGTATGGACACTGCCTGATCTACTGGAAAAAGTGACAAAATACTGGCAGTATCTTCCCCTGTAGTAATACTTGCCTCCTTTTTTGTTTTCCCCAAACCTGAGCTAAGGAGTTGGCATATGCCCATTCTTTCTTTGCTCTGTTCTCTTTGTTCAGGATGTAGAAGTGTCATGTGAGGGGATTACTCTTCTGTCAGAAAGCTGAGCACAGCACCTACTGCTTGCTTGGGTCAAGGCATGAATTTTGTCCAAATGAAAACAATTTATGTTTATTTCTAAGTCTTTGCATGCCAGATTCTTAGACATTTGTAGTTAGTTTTGTTGGAAATCCACCCAAGTTGAGTGCCTAAGTGAGCCTCACAAATGTGCTTTATTCAGACATTTCCAGCAGCCATCCTCTCCTTACCTGCCTCAGACCTTCCCTAATTCCCAGCAGGACAAAGGGAATACCCTGATGGCCAAATAATTCTGTCCATGCTGTTGCACTTTTGATCTGGTTCAGCACTGCCCAGTGCTGGGTGATTCCCAGCCAAACAACGGAGCCATCCTTTCACAAAGCACATCAGCAGCACAGGATCCGAGGTGTTACATTTTCTCCTAACTCCAGGCTTCTGCCTAAATCTGAAGCCAAAATATTTGTAAACACAAATATGACACAAACTTGGAAATGCTTTGACTTTCTAAAAAAAAATCCTGATTGTTCAGGTTAATGAAAAGGACAAATAATGCATGTGGAAGGACGAAGTTTTACTTTTGGAAACTGAACAGAATATTCTAAAGAATTTATTTGAATGACACTGAGTGGATCAACATCATTATAATTTCAACCATTCTATTTTGAAACTCTTTGCTCATTTGCAATTCTGTACTTGCTTTGCAATTATAATGGTTTGCAATTCTGAGCTTTTAGTGACAAGCCTGAAACTGTGCATATAACATATCCATAAAATTCTGACCCAGTGGTGTTTTAATACTCTAATATCAAATGGATGGATTTTGAAAAATTTTTTTCCAGGCGAACACATTATTCAGAGCAAACTGAGAAAAACCAAATGAGGTTGAAATTTATTGTAACAAGAGCAGGGTGTTCATACTTTAGTAATGAAGAAATACACAAAAAGCATCGACTTAAGATTTTAATGACATCTGCAGCCAAGGCACTGTAAATATTTAAACCTCCTCAGCCACCACACGTGCAGTTTCTGATCCTGCTCATACCAAGTCTGTGGCAGAACCTTCTGAGTTTCATAAGGTGGGAATGGGCTCAAAGTATCAACGCCTTATCTCGTAACATGCTGCACCCCTCGGTCTTATCTGATACGTGGGATCCAAGCCAAGTGGTTAACACTGAGCTAAGCCACGTCCATCTTTAATTTTTCCCAGTGCTGTTAATCCCATTTTCACATGGAGCCACTTCCATTGCATTTCTCTTGCACAGAACAAGTACTGAGACAAACTGTAGGAAGTCACCTCTGCGGCTTTTGGTCCTCTTTTCCTTTAGGAGGCAAGGACCAGGGGCAAAGAGAAGCAGAGGGCTAACCAGGCGTTGTTTGGCCAATACATTGAGAAAGGATCTGTGACTTCACATATTGCCCATAAATCCCACTCCTATGAGCATTGCAGAAGGCCTGGAATCCTTGCTCCTTTTGCCCTGTCTGCTGTAGCTCATTGATTGGCAAATGGGGCAGGAGAGGCTTTAATTAAACTCATATGCGATGCCTGTGCTTTAAATTAGCGCCAAATGGCTGGGCTCAAGGTGTTGTGTACATTTCTTAAGCATGTTGAAATCTCTTCCTCAAGCTAAACCAAGGGCAGAGAAGCATCAATCTCAATAAATACTGTACAAACCTTTTTACAAATGGCCACTGATAAGGAAGTTAGAAATTCTCAGCGCAGGCTTTTCCTCATTGTCTGACAAAGTGAAAATGTCTCATTCTGCAGGAAGTGAGTGTGTGCCAGGTTTCCTTCTGCTTGGAAAATTACCAAGTCTGGGAATATATTCTGATCTTTCCTTCTCCCCTTATGGGAATGATCAGACAGCAATTTCACCCCTCCAAAGTTACATGACATTGGATGTGAACCTAAGCTCAGATTTTGAACCCACTGCTGCAAATGTCTCTGCCAGCCTTTCTAAGTAAATTCTGCTCTATCTGACCTTCTTTTCCTTTCTGTAAGAATACAGTTTTCATTTGCTGCAAATTGAAGCAGAGTCAAGTGCAAGAGCAAAAATAATTTGTCCAGCATAAAAATTATAGCTCAAATGGGATTAAACTATTCTAGTTATTAGCCTGTATTACTGTCTTAAGAGTGCTCTCTATAGTCCTTAAAAAAAAATCAAACTCCCCTCACTATGGATCCTTGACTAGTGAAGTTTTCCAAGGATGGGAAAAAACCCAACTAAACTCTTGAGAACCACATACAGAAGAACATTTTTTGAAACAAGCAAAATTTGAAATTGGAAAACAGGAATTTTACCGTTGAAAAAGGCCTCTGCCATTAGAATTTGAAAATACAAATTTAAGTTGCATTCTGCAATAACTAGCAGAAGGGAACCATACATCTTAATCTCCCTGCTGTTGGTCATAATAAGTTGTGTAATGTTGAATCGTTTTCTTTAGGTAGTATTTCAGATAACAAACTGCCATTTCAGTGCAGAATTCTGAAAAGATTTAAAATTTTTTTTTCATAAAATTTGTGAGTAGTTACACAAGTTTTTTGAGTATTTAGTTAATCTGGAAACATTTTTCCTTCTTAACTAAATTCTTCCCACCATATGTGTAATAATTTTTCTGTTGAAAGGCTTTGATTCTTCCCCTCCAGCTTCACCCTAAAAGAAAAAGGACAACTGGGATAATTTGAACTATTCAGTGATATTCCTCATTTCTGCAGTCAGGTTCAGATCTCCTCCTATCCCTGCAGGGCCCTTTGTAGTGGCTGTGCTACTGCAGAGTAAAGGCAGCGCAGGTAACAGGGCAGCTGAACATCCACCCAGGAGAGTGGATCAAGGGCTCAGTTCAGGATTACCTGCGAAAAGGAGCGAGTAGAGGTTGTCAAGGAACGGTCAAAATAGAAGGAGAGAGATGAAATGGAGGAATTATGCTGTGGGTGTTTCATTTTTTGGTATGACATGGTGCTAACATCAGGGAAAAGATGAATTCAAAGTCAGCATGGTTTAAGTACTTCTCTTGTGAGTTGTTTGGTATCAGTGGTAGGGGAAGATGGAAAACAGCTATAAAAATGTATTTAAGTAATTTTATATAGCAAATTAACTTGTCTGTCACTTTTCCCTCCCTCTTTCTGAAAGTTGAGCATGAAATTTTTGTTTCGTGAGTTTCATAGAACAGAATTATAATTTTAAATTGTGGAGTGGAATGTGGACAGAACCAAAGCTTTGAGGTTTTTTTTCTTAATTTTAAAATGTGCTGTTTTTATCTGTCTGTCTAGTCTGGTTCTTAAGCAAAATTTTGTCAAAGGGCCACTAAAAGAAGGCAAATTTCCCAGGTGTCTCTGGGAAGCCTTATTTCTGTTGTGGTTGTTTTCTTTACATTGTTTGCTCCTTTGGGTGTCACTTTAAGGTCTGACCTTCACACAGATCAGCATCAAACCCCTCCTTTTCTAGATTAGCAGTAATAACCCAAGTTTTACAGAGCCTCCTCCTCCTTTCTGCAGTGACCTGTGTCTCTCTGTATAGACATTTCATTACAGAGCACGTGCCTCAGAGATCAGGTTGGTTTTCAGCTGATTGCATTATACTAATTTCTAACAATGTTGTTGTATTTTGATTCTGCCTCTCTAATCAAGGAAGGGGGTTTTCAGTGAAAAAAGCTGCTGATCTATACATAGAATTTACCAAAAACTACGAAGTAGAGGGGATTGGAAAATTTTGACAGGCATGTTCTTTTGGGAAATGCCAATGTTGTCAAAACTGGAATATTTATTTTAAAGAAGGTATTTTCTCTCAGAAATATCCACTTTGAAATGAAAAAAAATGCATATAAATTAATTAATTGTATTCCAGCTGTTGTAATTCAGCAATTCAGAGGACTGATAGCATGTTTTGGTTAGGAATAACATCAGAATCAAGCTTTTTCAACATCTTTTGAAATGAGAGTCCAATTCAGCAGGGCTCAAATGAGCCTTTTCTGTCCGTGCATTGCATTTACTGGAGTGTTGGTTTATAGTAAATTTGGGATTTATTTGAAAAACAGAAACAATTAACATATGATAAATTGTCGTGGTCGATTCAGGTGTTGATACATTGAAAGGAACTGACCTTAACATGGAGCTCCACTGTGAGAACCAAGGATGGAGGCTGATTTAAAGATACCGATCTTGAAAATGTCCCAAGTCAAAAATTACATGATTTAGCTTTTGGCCATTGGGTGTAGTTTGCCATCGTTCCCACCATGCAGCTCTCTGATATCCCCCCTCAAAGAAAGTCTTTTTGCTGAAACTCTGGATATGCACTTTCACATCCAGAAAAACAGTTCTGGCCACAGCACCACGGTTAACTCATAACTTAGAACATTTCTAAAGCTGACAAAATCCTGGTAGCTTTATTTCCTTGGTGCAGTCACCAAACTTTACTGAGAGAATGGTGCTTGAGCTGCAATTAAAAGCTTGAGTGTTTTTAGTTATTATTTCCAGACTCTCTGTAGGACATTTCTTCTTCAATACAATGGTTTTCTCCTGCAGCAGCCGTATTTTCTGTTAACCCGAGGTGAGGTGAGGATTTTTTTTGGTGCTAAGCACTGCATCAGCACAGTGTGAAAGATGTGACTCTGCTGGAGTCCGTGTAAGAGATTTTCCGTGTAATTCAGTGGAGTTTAGACTGTATCAATAGTGAGAGACAGTGATGCAGAACACTTTGAATCTGAAAGGACAGGGGTTGAAGAGGAAGAGGATTAACTGATGTGCACAGAACAGGAACACACCAGTGACAGCCAGGGTTTGTGACCCAGTTCTTTCAGATTTCGAGCCAGAGCCTCTCACTGCTAGACCCCGATGCCTTCCAAGGTTGCCAGAATGGGCACAAGAGAGGGGACACTGAATGGTTTGGACAACTGCGTTTGACTGATGGCACAGGGCTGCTCTGTCAGCCTTCACAGTCATTTCTTGCAACAAGTAAACAGGGCTGTAATTCCTAACTCCAGCGGAAAGGATGCAAGAAAAGCTGCTGCTGGAAGTGACAACACATGGCAGAGGAATGGAAGAGACAACACATTGTAAGGGATTCTGCTGCCGAGGACATCAAAGGGCCAACTTTTTGTTGTCAGTGCAAGAAGGCAGAGAAAATGGAAAAAAAAGGATGATAATAATGGATAGTGCACAATGAGTCCATTTATTTTGTATTACATAATATGTCAGTATGAAAAAGCCCTTGGGAATCACTCTTACCCAACCTTCCAGTTCAGTTTTGTGCCTGGTTAATTACAGTTAGTCAAAATAGACGAACCCTTTCACAATTCATAAATTTATCACCATCCATCTGATACCACCGTTGATAAAATTTGGTATTATGTTGGGAGCATAGTTCTACTGCAGCTGCTGGAATTTTGGGGGGATGTAGTGGGGTGAAGCTGGAGAGAATGCTCTGCACACCCACGGTTGAACAGCTCCAACTTTCAACAGCCTTTCATTTCAGCATGGTTCACATCCAAATTTGGGTTATGGCCTCTTTGTAGTCACTGCTTTGGCACGGCTGAGACACTGAAAATCTGTTTTCACTTGTGACCTCTCCACTTTTCTATAAAATTTCACATCATGTTGTGGAGAATCTTGTCGTGAGGGTATCTGAGTACCTTTGTGAATGCTGTTTTTGTTATTTCTTCCTCAGCATGACAGTTATTTATATTACAGTGATAAAAGACTAAAGTTGGTTCCCTGACAGGAGAGGGCATCTTGATTGATGGATTTTGAAGCATAAGTCAATCAGTCAGTTCATTTTGGAATTATTTTTTTTCTTGCAAGAGAGATCAAATTTCTACAAAGAAGTGCACTGTATGAAAAGGTGATGTGAAAAATCAGTTGAAAAAGGAATGAATTTTTATTTGAACCAAAATATGCAAATTCTAGCAAAGCATACATTTTTTCAGAGTTGTTTTGGGAATTTTTTTGTCTCTGAATGCTTTTGATCTAGAAGAAATTAAAATTGGCAGCTATAATTATCGGGAAAACCAGAAGCATCTTTGAATTAAGATTTGTACTTTCTTCCTGGGCTTGATAAGTTTTTAATGGCTTTCTGAACTAGCTCTTGATGGCAATATCCTTTTTTCTGCTATTGTAACTCAAAACCAGTTTGCTAAAATATTTGAATGACTACAAAAAGCATTCTTTTTAATGACAGAAAGGAAGAAAAATAGTCTCTGAATCTTCTTAGTCTTTTTCATGATAGCTGTGGACAGTTAGCATGAAGGTTGGGTGTAGATGATGGCTGGAAACTGAATTGCCACCCAGGTGGGTGAATGCCAAATTTGCTAAGGCTGGTGTTCAGGAGCACTGAAAGCAACAAACTCCATTTAGTTAAGATTTACTACGGGACAAACAAGAAAAAAATTTGAGGAGAATTCCAGGTGAAATCAGGGTGTGTGGGATCTTCAGTTACATTATTCCTATAGCTGTTTGTAACGAATAGCAGCATATTCATATATTACTGTATGTACTGGTAGTGGTAAATTCTGTAGGAATTCTCTGGTGCCTGAAATGGAATTAGTGATTCTACAGTACCAAAGAATGTCATCTGCTTTTCTGTAAGCCACTGGCTGTTTGCCCCCTTTTCAGAAAACTTTATAAATCAGGTTGATTTCTCAGAGTCTTCAATAGAGCTGTCATATTCTAGGTTTATACCCTAAGGAATAAGGTTCTGTGGGTATGTAAATAATACTTTTAAAATAACATGATCAGACCTCATTTTTACTGGGTTTGGGAGGGGAAAATGGAGATGTCTTCCTATTTGCTGCCTTCTATCTGCTGAAGTGCTCTGTAAACTCGAAATTATTGAACTGCATTCATTGACACTGAACTACATTCTATGAACTGTAAATGGTCAACATATTTCAGGACTGGGCTCCCATTCCTTAACAACCTCTCGTTTATCTCAATTCTTTCCTTAAATACTTTCTGCACCGAAATCTACCATCTAAAACAGTTCCATAAGTCTTCTATATTCTTATTGAACAAAAACTCCTGGTTTCCAGTAATTTAAATTGATTACTTTTTAAACTTTAAATGCTTTAGTTTTCATCTACCTTCTTAAGCTTGCTTAAACCATTAGTCATGCGACAGCTTCAGTGTAACCGTAAATACAATTTTAGATGACGAGATTTTGATTTCCATAGTCAGAGCCGCACAAGCTTTTAGGGAGTACCTTAGAAATGGAGAAGTAGGGGGTCACAGATTTGTTTTTATTGACTAAAATGAAAGATAAAAATGCGTGCGAGATGAGGATCCTCGCTGATCTCGGCATCGCTCCTTGGGTTTCAGCCGAGTCCTTGCTGCCACCTTCTGGTGTTCATTCCTTGCTCGGCACAGGCTGGAGGGAAAGATGATGCCGATGGATGTATAGCTGACCGTGCCTGCAGGATTCCCAGTTCTCGGCAGGTCCAAGGTGAAGGGGGAAATAAGGTCCCCACTCACAGTAAATAATTGCCAAAATGATATTAACCCAACAGTCTTTCTTTCTTCATAGAGAGGAAAGAGTCCTCTTGGAGCTGCAGCCAAAACCAAATGGACATGTAATAAAATTATATCAGATATTGTTATTGGTTGGGATTTTCCAATGCCTTCTTAGATCTTTTCTGTATCTTGCATGTAAGTACATAATGCAAAAAGCCCTTTCTTATTTCAGCAGTTTGTCTGTTTGATCCATAGCCACCAATGTAACAATCCTGCCCATTTCAATAGCCAGTTTGTTCCTCAGTAGGTTTTAGGGGTATTTTTTGTGGGTTTATTTGGGGTTTTTTTGTTGATGTTGTTGTTGGGTTGTTTTTTTTAATCTTTACAAACACAAAAAAAGTTGTTCTAAGATGAAATCTGCATCCCACTGAAGTAATCTGCAAGTTGCCGTTGCTTTGAGTAGGGTGGTGTCTGTTGCTTTGCCTGCAGCTTTTGCATAGGCAGAAATTATCTTCTTATTATACTTCTTTTGTGATGAAACAATGAAATGGGAAGTTCCCGGGCAGCAGATATCCTGGGAGATGATCCATGCCCTTGGTACTGAGTGGTGATGAAAGACTTGGCTGTCCCAGCTTGGGCTGCAGGCTCCAAGCTCTCTGCTGGGAAAAAGCAGGCGCGGCACTGAGCATCAGTCCCGGCTCCTTCCCAGAGAACAGATGGGCCATCACCTTGCCTTGTTTACCCTCTCCATCATTTTCTGAATCACCAGCTTGCAATTTCTGGACCTGCTTTAGGTGTACAGGGAATCTTGAACTCCCTCCAAAGGTACAACACACGTTTTGCAGTAAGCGAGATGGCAGGAGGGCTCAGAGGCTGATGTAACATGAGAAACTCACTGAAACCTGCATTAATTTATACCCACAGAAAATATTACCTATGATTAGGCCAGACTTTGAGTCAGGATTTGACTCCCTGCTGGTATTAGGGCGATTCTTTTCAGGGATTGAAGTTTTCATAATCCTCACTCGTGTCAAGCCAGAGGATCAGGGTGCAGGGGTCTCTGAGGGCATCAGTTCTTAAGTAGGACTTTAAATATGAACTTCAGCCAATACCTGTGCAGCAAGCTTTTAGAGGAAAAAAGAAATGGAGTAAAAATTTCAGGTGTGCATCTGTCATCCTACCTTACTCCTTTACAGCCAACGATTTGCTGATTTGTCAGTGGTTGGCTCAAGCTTAGAAGCATAAATGGATGTTCTCGTGGTCAGGTAGTTCACTAACTGAATCTGAGTTTTTCATTAGAAGTGGAAGTCAAATGTTCCAGTATTATTATGTTGGAAACATCCAGTGCTGGGTCAAAGATTAGTCTTACAGGGCATATGAAATGAGTTAGTAGCATCTGTTCCTTATATCTCAACCTCTTAGATGGGCAAGGGGAGGAGGGGGTTGAAGAGTCCTCTGCACTCTGCACTCCGGTTTTAGAACGCTCTGGGAGAAAGAAGGACAGGGTGGATTAATGTATTAAAACAGTGTGCAAAGGCACACTCTGGCATGGGAGCAAATGGTTTCTCTGCTCTTCCTCAGGACCTCTCAACAGCAAGAAGGATAATTAGGAAGTAATTCCAAATTTCTTAGGCTCGTGCTTCCCAAAATTAAGCTTCTGATGCTTTGAAGAGGAGTGTGGTTTCCTCATAAAATAGCCGGAAGTTCTCTGTGTGCTTTTGTCTTGTGGAGCACTTGCAGTGTGGTTTGGATTTCTTGGGAGTGACCTTGTCTGACTGAAGAAGTAAACGTTCTGATGTCATGTCTCCGTTTTTCTTTGTCCTTTGTCACCCATTATATGACAAATAGGAAAAATAAGATTTATCTTGCTTCTACATTATGATTCCTGAATTAATCTCTATATTTCAACTGTGTTTATATGACTCTTAATGAAACAGGATCTCTTCTTGCATTATCTCGATGATTAATGGTTGTTGTTGAAAAAAACAGATGTGACTTAGTGTTAGAAGTGCAAATGATTTCCAGACTGCAATTATAGTGAATTAGTTTAACCATTAATATCTTCCAAATTGAATTATGCTGTATATGAGGTCAGTGGTAGTGGCTGCCACTATTACCTGACCATATGTGTCTGTCTGTTATTTTAACCTACTCATTGTTGTGTCCAAAGACATAATTGATGTCACAAAACGCGGTTTGTTACGCTTTATTAGCTCCTATCAATTACTGGGATCATTGGACACCTGACTGCTCCACCCCTGTGTGTGCAGCTGCTCAGGAAACATCCTCTAAGGCTGGGAGCAACCGAGCAGTTCAGACCCAGGGTTTTGCTCTTTCCTTTCTTGGTAATGAATGCTGTGGTTTCTTTTCCTAAAATTCAGTCATTCCTTTGAATACACCTTAAAATCTTATTATGTGATGCAAGCAAATACAAACAAAACCACAGCAGAGAAGTAAATTCCCTTGATTCGCTTTATCTCCATTTTTATTATCGCTGCTAATTATGAAGCACTTCAGGCAGGAAATTCCATGTAGTTGAACTTAATGGCTTATTTGAACCAGGTAGGCATATTCTACTGAAAGTATTCTGCTCACTAAATGAAATTTGTTCGTTAAAAGAAATATGCAATTTGTTACAATTGGTAGCATTTCATACTCTGAAATTTAAGCAATTTTGTAATGGTGGCGGTAATGGTATTAGCTTATACAATTTTTGGTTTGTAGAAGAGCTTAAGGTAATTTTAGAAAGTAAAGGCTCCATCTTAACTATCACATTGAAAAATGCAGTAGGAATACATTTAAACTTTGTGGATTTTAATATTTTAGTATTTAGTTTGTGAAGATACTGGTGTAAACAGAGCTGCATCATAAAGCTCTACACCCCACCGGAACAATTTATGAATTTGCGTCTCTAGGTCTGGTTTTTGTCCTTCTTTAAGATGAAAAGTAGTAAGTAGCTTTGCCCCCCACCTAATAGGTTTTGTATTTTTAAAGAGAAACAGTTATAGTGTTTTCATTAACATTCCTCTTAATGAAAACAATTGGGAAAAGCAACATCTGCTTTATGTAGAACAGCTCCAAGTTGTGTAAAGTGTACAAAGGGTTGTGAGTAAATACAAACCAATAAAGGTCTTGCCAGGGTGATGCATTAATGTGTGTCTTTTGAAAGAAAGACAGCAGCTAAAAATTTGCTTAAATACTTCAGTGAGCATATTTAGAAAGGTGGTATTTGCACAGGCAATTCCATCTTCCAAAATATCCCCACTGATTTCGTGATTACCCGCCGATTTTGTGAATTTCGTGTTTTGGGCCAACGAGGTTTGTCTGATCAACTCTTAAGGGAAACTTTCACCAACGAATAGTAAAAAATAACAGAAGAAATATAGTCCAATTTAAACAAAGAACTGACTGTTTTAGAGACACTCTCTTTTTAATTTCCACTGTGTGTTTTTTCTTTTTTGCTCTATTGCTTTGAAAGGCAAGGACTCATGACTTTTATCTTTCCTAAAATATCTCAGGGCAACCAGCCAGCATGACATATATCTTCCTGCTTATGTGGGCACTCAGTCTTCAGGTCCATTTCAGTACAGTTGCTAAAGGAATAATAAATAATTTAATTATCTGATAGTAATTAGTGCTGCTGACAGAGAACCCTGTGAATAGCAGTCTGTGGACTGGAATAATTTAGTTACAGATAGTGTGGTGTATTTTCCTTAGGATGTTTCCAAATTTCGTTTGGCTGTCACAGTGTAACTGAAACATCAATGAAATGAAGTGAAGGATAGCCTGCAGTGTCTAGAAGGCAGTTGTCTAAGATCCATGGGTTTTTGAGAATTAGATATAACTTAGCTTTGAGATAAAAGGTTCCTAGCCTGCAAATGTAATGAAAATCAAGAGGTATTATTATTTCTTGCCTAATGTCCCTGCTAGGAAGGGATTTACAGTTCAGTTTTTATTTTGAATGGCTATGCGTGTCAGGAGAAAACAATTACTTCATTGTTACATGGAGGCATCATTCACTCACGTTCCAAAGCAAAAACCACCCAGGAATACGTATAAGTAGAAACTCTCATGTGGTTCCCTTGCTGTTCATCTGGGGCTCCAAAAATGTAATTTCTTGCCTCCAAAGTCTTTTGTATGCAGACTTCTAAGGCCTTTTGTAGCTGTCACCGTGGAAAGGAGCTGGTAAGGACCATGCCTAGTTCAGAGCATGGCAGTGCCAGTAGACATGAGGGAACAAAGGACCTCCCAGAAGATGGTGATAAAGAACATCCAAGGCCTGCTGGGAATGAGGGTGTTGATGACTAGGCAGGACCTGGGAATTTCAGGAGCCAGTTCCTTTGTTCTGTGGATGTACTCTGTTGAAGTGACGAGAGCCTGAACCTTGGGGTTGTCCTTCAAATAGATGACCTATTCATGGATAGGAAAATAGAGCTGAGCCGGGCTGGGAAGGCAAAATTTGATTCTAATAGAAGCTCACGCCACAATGGGAGACGAGATCTATTTCCTTCTCAGTTGCACGTCTGCCATAGCCCTGGGTAAACCACTTAATGGAATTGATGATGTACTGATCCAGCCAGGAAACAGATGTTTCACTTCCCCACTTCACAGAGCATTATGAAGATGGAAGCATCTGATCAGTCAGGGATGGTGTGGTGACAAGGGTGACATCAATTCTGGAGATGAAGATGTGTGGGGTGAGAATCCGACTCTGCGGAATCCAAAATACTAGAACCAGAGAAGATTCATCAGTGGTTTCATGTGATGGTTGTGGTATGCAGACATCTGCAGACTATTTGAAGATGAAGTAGTGAATGACTGAATACAAGGAAATGAGCTATTTTATGTTCTAAAATATCATTAGTCTGAAGGGAGATACTCATTGAAGTACAGAGGGCATGTGGTGCATGAATGCCCGGCAGAGTCAGTGCCTAAGGGATTAAGCTCTTCTAGGTTTTCTAAACCACCACGCACAAAGTAAGAGCCAGAACTGCTTCCAGGTCTGCTGATGGAATGAAAACCCCCATCATGTCCCAGTCCTCCAAGACGGATTCTCTGAGTGCAGGATATATTTGCTATTGCAACACAACATATGGCTGTACCTGGCACCATTTCCTCCAAGACATCCCATATGCTTGCAGTCTGGAAGTTGTTTGCAAAGAGCCTTACTGACTCATCCCAAGTATGTAATCAGCTGGGAATAATAATAAAGAAGTGATCTAAATTTATTACAGGTTAGGTTTTTATTTCTGTGGACTGAATTTCATCAGATCAAAGTATCATTTTTCTAACAGATGAGGAAGCAGGTATGCCGAGTACCTGGGTGTCACTGCCAGGCAAGTCGCAAAATTAATTAGCTGTCAAATTTTACTTCAGAAATGGTTATATTTGCTGGGGAAAGTATTAAGCAGATGCAGACATTTTTTGCATGTTGAAAGGCATTTTGCAGACATTATTCAGTTTTTTGAACCTGCCCAATGGATGTTTGTTGGCGTTTTCCATCCCTAAGGAAGTGGGACACAGGAGGAATGAGTTCTTAGTTTAACAGTCAGTGCTAGAATTTGTTGATAGTAACCTTGGCTTTCTCCCATGATATGGGAGAAGGAGGGAAACAGTTCTTTCTACACTGTGGAAATTATTTAAAAAAAAAAAAATTACTGGGCCTTATGAACCTTTTAGAAGTCCAGAGGTAAGACCTTGACACAGATGCTCTTATCTTTTCACAGGCACACCAAATTATTTTGATCTCTTGAGATTCCAGTGGAATTCTAGTCAAGATCTATGGTGGAATTTTGTAAGGGAATGCTCTCAGAAATTCTGTGTTGTGGGGGTGAATAGATCTAATATTCAGATCAGCTGCAGGCAATCTGTAGGGTTTTACTGTGTGTCTGTGAACACACCAGGCACTACAGTGACAAATGATGGAGATAATTATGAAAAAGAGGATTTGGAAATCCTGGCTCAGGCTGGAGTATTTTAATATAGCTTAAAAACACCATCTTTTATAAAGCAAGCTTGCTCCTAAAACTTCCCTTCCTTCCTGATAATTTGAGATCCTGGGCATGAGAAAGCCTTTTCCAGCACAAGACCTGACTGTGGCACAATTGGGAACGCTGCTGAAGCAGCGCTTCCCGCAAGCAGAGAGCCTTTGGGCCCCGGGAGCGGGACTGGGGTGGCTGTGAGCTCCTCTGGAAGGCTCTGGCACTCCGTCCCGTCCCGGTACCACCGCAGAGTTTGGCTCCCGCTCACCGTAGCTCGTGCATTGCTGCAGCTGAGGGACAGATATTAATTCAATTGCATGAGCAACTTGGGAGCCCATTAGAGGCTGCTGCTCCTCTGCTGTCAGAATGAGGACGTTTTTTGCTGGGAATATAGCATTTTTCAGGTTGCGTATATGAGAAGAGCTGAATCACAGCGAAGACTCTGCAGTAAATGTGCATCTATGTAATGCTGAACGTTGCAAGGATAAGCAGCAAAGGTTTTCATCAAAACCAAACCAACCTGAGGAGTCAAGGATTTTCTCTCTCTTACATGAGTTTAGTGAAGCATGGACTGAACCCGAGCTAAACCTGGGGTGTTTCAAGTGGCCCTTCAAAAGGGACCATATTCAATGCCCAGCAGTGTAAAGATTCTAACAAAATGTTAATGGCAGAAAATTATGAGCACACAAGAAGAAAATCTTTGAGTGTCTCAGTGTGGGGGCAGAAATGTCGATTGCTGGTCTGGGACTGGAGAAAGTGCTTATGTTTTTCAGAACTCAAGTTGATACCAGTGTATTAGATGCTGGCTCCTATCTCAACATGTATGGCTTTATATGCAGGAAAACACATACTCTTGTTCTTTTTAGTGGCTTCCACCTACAGTTTTTCTTGCAGTGGAACCTGACCATCTGTCTGCTTCTATTGTGTGTAAGATGCAGTAGTGTGGTGGTGGATTCTGGCTCTAAAGGGAAGAGAAGGGAATAAACAAGTCCTGGCTAAGGAAGTGCATAGTGCTCATAAAGGCACTTTCAGTTGGAAAAGCAAATTATGTGATTCAGAGCAAGTTACTAGAAATGTGCAAATACGTGACTGTGGGTAATGTGGATGTGTTTGAATAAAAATCTTCTCTTTGGAATAATAGCCTCCTTTGTGGAAGACAGCAAGTAGTCACAGCTGTTCTCATGGTGTTCTTGCACTGAAGTTCTTTTGGAGACCAAGAAAATTATGTTTTCTGCATGACATGATTAGAATTGTGTTCACAAAACATGGCATCTGACCTTACAAAAAAGAAAATCAATGCAGAACAAGTCCTGATTAGATTTTTTTGCCAGCATTGCACTTTTTAAACTCAAATAGATGTGCAAGGTGAAGCACAGTGTGTAAGCTACAGGCTTATGGTTTTGCTCTGAGAGGATGAATAAACAAAGAATTTGCAATTCATTTTATCTTGCAAAGTCACATTTTACCTCCCCTCATGTAAATAGATTGTATTCATTTTGTTAGTGCTTGGAAGGGAATTTTGGCAAGTTAAGTGTCTGGAAGAAAGGTTTAGATCCACATTTTGAAAAGTTCATGGATGAGGCAGTAAGTTTTTGTTCTATTCCAAGGAAGAGCAGAGTTCGCCCTTTCCTGTTTACAGACAGAGGTGCCGCTCTGCCTTTTGGAAGCAGAATGTGAATGATTTGTTACTGAACCACATTTAGTTTGCTTGTTTTCCTGTCCAAAACAACAAGTAAATAATTTATTTGAAAATGTTCATTCAGTTTGTTTTAAAGAACTTGTTTTTTTTCCAAAAAGGATATAAGTGATGCACATATTAAAAATTCAGAACTTCTCAGAAAATTTGTTCCTGGTATCTCAGACCTGCTTAATGCACTTGAACACTTAGGGTTTTTTGCTAATTAATCTGTAGATAACTAATTGTGCCTCTGGGGGCTGCTCAGGACCATTTTGGTTTTAAGTGGCTTCTTTAACTAACTTTTCTGAGATGCAAAACTACATGGTTCATATTTACCTGATCCATGAGCTGCTCTTGTGGCTCATCCCAACCCTACAGGTATGACATGGAGCACATTAAGTTGTGCTCAGTGAAGCAGCAGGAAAGAGGCAGTGAAGAAACGGCACTGAAGTTGTAATGACATTATTGCAGAGTGGGGAGATGCTGGAGCTGAGCAGTTTAGCCAGTCAGCGTCTACAACCAGGATTGTTTCCTACACCCTGATGTGTAATTTCCTGTTTGACAGGAAATGACAAACGTGCGGCCTTTCTGAACTCACGGGATAGTTACAATTAGGATAGCAGTTATAACCTGGTGCATTTAACTCTTCACGTGCCTGTGAAGATGTGTAAGACTGACAAAAAAGAAAAGTGAAATGCAGCTGTTTGGTGGAAGCAATGAAGTTCCACAAAATGTTCCTTTCAGCTTTTCAGGATGCTAGCGGTGAATGATGTGGCTTCACTCCTCCATCTAGAAATGAGCAAGAAAATGTGCAAAACCACCCATTCCCTGCCTGTAATTGATATTCTGTAACCATGTAGTGTAGAATAAGACTTATCTTTCCAGGAGTACTAATCGTTGTCAATCAGTAATACTAATCAGTAATGACTTTCCATAAATCTCCCCAAGAGCAATCGGACCACTCCAGCTTGGGACTGCTATAAAAAATTGCCTGGGCTATCTAATCTCTGTGCTAGACAGAGCTGAAAATGCTGGCTCAAATTAGTTTGTGATAGAGGCAGATAGCTCCATTTTGACATGCCTGAGCTTGAAAAGATCTCCTTTAGCAGAAAATTGGGGAAAAGCTTAGTATGTCTTAATCCCAAATTTGAGATTTCATTTTAAAGTTTATAAGGACAATTTCTATATTTATGTTTAATTTTATCTAAAGCTGCAGGAACTCTATCATTGTGGAGCTGAGCTTTACTCTTCTCTCCCCCTATTATGCTGCTAAGGAGCATCTCAAACGTGACCAAAAAAAGGAAGTCCAGGCTGGGCAATTCCCATTTATCTGCTGTGCTGGTTTTTGTGTTGGCTGAGGACCCTGAACGGACAGGACTCCATCAAGTCATGTGCTCTGTGTCCATCTGTGCCACTGGCATTCTTCCAGCTGGATATGCTTTCTTCAGACCATTTAAAAGTGATTGAAGTGACAAAACTTCCAAATTTTCCTCTGTGAAACTCTTTTATGCCATTTTCCTGATGTTGTGCTTACATTTTTCTTCAGCCTGCTGTCAGGCCATTGCTGTGGTGTACAGCCCTTGCTTCCCTTGGCACTTTGTCTTGTTCGTCTCTTTGTATGGTTCAACCCCGCCTGAGCAGCCTTGTTATTCTCACTCTTCATTGCCTTTATTAATCCTCTGTATAAGTCATTAACTCCGAAGTCATATTTGGGTTTTGTCTTGTTTGGATCCTTCTAAACCAGCTGATGCCTTTCTAGAACTGAGATGCTGAGAATAGTATGCTCATGCAGCATTTTGACTATTAATTTTGGTTCTTCAAACTGCTTTTAAAACACCTCCCTTTAAACACAGGCGTGGTTGGCTTTCCCTATAATATTTGACTGCATGGCTTCTCAGGGATGATCCTGATATTAAATTATCTCCAGCCAATCACTGTGCTTATAACATCCATTTTACAGTTCCTGTGTAAAATAGCCAACTGCTCCTTGGCTTCTCTCTATGAGGATCAAACTCTTGGAGGCTGCCTAATGCTGCATTGGTATCTGATCTGTCCTTTCTAGAACTGATTCTTTTCTTTTCCCTGAGCTGTTTCAAGGAGGTGGCTATTCCCCTGTAAACAAATCTTCTGGATTTTGACTTTACTGGGGCATTTTGTTTGTTACTCACGATAATTTTGTTTTGTAACTTGTTTTCTTATCACCCTCATAGTTACATCAAGACCATATCTGAATATTTATTTGTATTTTTAGCACAGGATTTTAAATCCCTTCCTCTGGAGAGGAGCTTTAATCTGTATTGTTTTAACTAGAGCGGTAAGGAAAATTTAGAAGTCATTTTGTTGTCTTGTGGTTTAGGTATCCAGTAGGACTTTCCTGTATTCCATGCCTGCTTCTCCCTAAATTTTCTACCAAAATAAGCTACTGTAATCTATATAATACAGCATTTGTGTTACTATTTGTTTTGTCTAAATCAAGGCTGTTTACTGGGCTTAAATGTCAGTGGTTTCTAGTCTCAGGAAAGTAATGTTTCCCTATAAACGAAGGTAATGGACATTTTCTCTGTGCTGCCATAATGACAGCAAGAGTGATTCAAGTGACAGCAAGAAAGAAACCCTAAACACGAGCAATTAACAATGGCTCTGAGGGCCCTGCTCTGCGAGCAGCGTTAAAAGTACAAATGAGCAATTGCAGAGGGGAAACCTAATCTAATACACAGAGTGGATTAGTGCCTCAGGCCCGTGGTGCATTTTCACAGCAATACAATCATAGATTTTATGACCCTACACTTCATAACAAGATTAGAAAAAAACCCTATTTGTTACTGTCCAGAAATTGAGAAAGGCTGGCAAGATGGGTGTGCAGTTAACCTCCTGTAGTTAAGAACCCAGCCTATGGAGAACATCGTGGTTTTGGCAGAAGAATTCTGAATACCCAAATGTGATTTATACGTAGGTGGTTTATGGGGAAACTACAGTTACTGAGAGAGAATTATTGTGAACACATGTAGTGATACAACAGTGGTGTTGCTGTAGGCATTGTCTTCTGAACCTGTAATAGGGGAAATCTGTGGGTGCAGATAAAATCAAAGGGAAGCTGACAAGGCAGGAGACTAGCTTTGGTGTTTGGGGCCCTCCATCTGGTTTAACAGTGAGCAGCTAAACAGTACAGACTAGAATTACATAGTATGTTTTAAATCATTTATGCTAAACAGACCACCTGAAAGATAAAGGTGTTTGGACTCTCTGGATCTGAGTTAGCAAATAGCTCTGAGTTCAGCAAAAGGGAGATGGGGTCTGGTGCAGACAATGGAATGAATACACAAGTGTGTAGTTATCAAGGGCCAGCAACTGTGGAAAAAGATTGTGTGCTTTGTCGAGGGTAAGATGTGAAAATGGCTGATGGTCAACCATTATATAACCTAACAATGCCTTTTAAAGCTATGCAGTATTTTCTTTTTATAGTTTTCTTCCTCCTGGTAGGTGAAAGGGAATTATCTAAATTTATTTCATGTCTCCTAGCAGCTTCCTTATCTGTCCTACGGACTTGCTTTTGAGTTCTGCTAAATCTCTTAAACTCTGAAATCTTTTACCTCTGATGAAATCTGTTCTGCTGGCTGTTTAGGGAAATGGCTTTAGCTGTCGTCCTGCCATAACTCCTGACTTCAAATACCATCTGCCTCTCTGCTTCCTGAGCACAGTAGCTGCCCTGGAGCTGTCATCCCAGAGCTGATACCGAGAGAATGAGAGGCAATATGGAAGGCTCCACAAAGCCAGGGAGCACACAGTGCCTGCCTCAAACCAGGAGGAGATGATCCCCCCAAAAACAGGAGGAGGGAAGAGCAGGGCAGTGTCTGATGGGCAGGAGTTGAAGGCATCCCGCTGTGGGACGTGCTCTGGGCGCAGAGCTGACCTCCAGCCCGCAGCAGCTGACACTGCCCAGCACAGGTGCCTCACCTGTGCCTTACCTGCACAGCTCCACAGCTCAGTGCCAAGAACATGCTGCTCATGTTGGCCAGAGCAGCAGGGAAGAGGCATCTGATTCACAGTTGTAAACTTTACTTCCCTCCTATAGTTTTTGGTGGGGTTTTTTTTTCCCTTCGCCTCCTGCGATGTGTAGTTTAAATGTGGCAAATGCTGTTAGGCAGGAAAGGACTAAACTCCTGTGCCTCAAAAAGCTGAAAATACTGCCAACTATGCATAAGCACAAGTTACCCCACATAAAGGTGGTGGTGTCCTGCATTGTTGAGATGTGTGCAGAAAGGAGTTCCTAGCTGCTGAGGAGCCAATAGGGAAAAATCAGACATCAGCCCTGTTAGGTTTATTGCAGGAGAGAGAAGTAACCTTTTGGGACTACGTACCATCTATGCAGGGTATGTAGTTGAAATTCAGTTAGTATTTGTGTTGGTTCTCTGCTTGGTGTTAACAGGACTTTTGCGCACCTGTGTGATGCAGCTCAAACAGAACACGCTCATGCTGTTTGCAAGACAGACACTCCTCTCCCTCTCCCTGAGAATCCAAGAGGGAACAGTCATAGCAGGAAAAAGTCAGGAGCTGGGACATGTAAAAATTGGTGTGTGCTGCGAAGTGGAGCATCCTGAAATCTGCAAATCATGTTATGACTAAGAAGTACAAGAAAAGGCTTAGGTGCGAACAGGGGAACAAGAATGGATATTATGACAGTTCATACACCGTAGTGCTCACAACAAACATTCTTCTTGATAGCTGTGAAACATTATCCCTGTGGAAAAATAGAATATTCAGCTCCACGGGAAATATGCCTCAATAAAACTAAAACATCAACGTGTCTTGTTACAGATTTTACTGGGGATGGAATTTTAACTCTAATTCTGAAGCCACGAGACTACCAGGTAAAAGTGTGTTAAAGCATCTTGACTACTGTGCCAGTGTAAAGTGGTAGAAATCCTGTGAGTTCTTAATAGCCAGTATGAATATTGAAGTGTTCAAATTGCATGTGTTGGGGTTAAGTAATGTGAATTGACTTAGTGCTGTTCTTCTACGGGTTCATACATAAATAATTGATTTTCACTTAAGAATAAGCATCCTTTAAAATAAAAAAAATCCAAACCAATAGAGAGTTCTTAGTTGAACCAGAATAGTTGTGAAAGAGTTTGCTAGCAAAGACAACACAAAATGGTCTTTTCACACATCTACCCTCACTTCTCTTAACAGCTATGGATTGTAGCAGGGAAGGGAATTTTACTCAATAAATTAAAAAAGAAAATCAACAGGGTTTATAAATGTGGCGCTTCAGAGAAAAATACTGCAGTAGTGGTTTGCAAAAGCAGACAGAAGTTGCACTGATAAAACTATCTATTTTTAACCTTCTGTCAACAGAGTATAAAGTAAGTGAAAAGGAGAGAGAGAAGGGCGCTGGTGGTTAAGGTTCTTGCCAGGATGCCCTGTTGTGGTTCAGGAGAAAGAAGCAGCTGAAATACCTCTCCCGTATCTCAAAGGGTCGCTTGTATCACCAGACTGTCTGCTCTCTGATGCCATCTCTTGTTTCTCTGTGTCCTTTTCCACAGAAAGGGCTCCCTGGACATATCAAGAAAAGGTTTCCTTTTTTCTTTTTTTAAGGATTTCATTGAGACCGGAGTGTTTCTTGTGAAGATGAGCTGTTCTCAGTGAAGCAGGACCTCATTCATCAGTTGTTACATTATGCATATGTTGCCAGATAACAGGGTACTCTCCAAATCTGAAGCTGTGCATTTTACAATTTCTTTTTTATTTTGAGTGTTCAGAGAGGCTCAGAGAAGCTCACCAGGGCAGGGAATTGCTGGCTGTGAGCACTGCTGAACTTCTGAGCATTTGTACACCAGTCAGCAGGGATTGTTCCCTTCGAGTCTCTCTGGGTACATCAAGTTTATAAGCTTAAGATGTTCGGGCAGCTCTGTCTCCCAGGAACTAGTGAAGGATGTGAGTAGTACCACAATTTTTGCTGTTGTTGCTGCATTTACTTAGGTCTTATTTCACTTCTGGAGGCCTCCTCAACCATGGCAAGTAAACATTAACCAGCAGGCTTTTTGTCTTTTTTTTTTAAGTTCTTATTTTAAGGGAAAAGGTGACACTGCACAATTAAGAAATTAGACAGGGGAGAGTTTTAAGCTACTTTTTAAAAGCAGTAGTGAAACAGGAGTAATCTTCCCCCTTTGCTCATGTCTGCCATTCCCTCAACAGCCTCTTACAAATGGGGTCTAACTGCAGGGTTAAACAGGCTCTGTTTTGTCTCTAGCCAGTGCTGCTGTACTCCCTACTCTATTCTCTTCCATGTCATGCAAGTCAGAATCCTTTTTGGGAGTTTGAGTGTGTTTCTGTGGTGCATCAGAGACAGGCCCAGATTTTTGAGGCATTTGGGTGAAAATCTGGCTGAAGAAGCCCTGAGAAGCTGTCCTGGTTTTAGGCTCTAAGATGTGTGTCTCTGGCTGGCTATGAAAGATTGGAGTGCTTGCCCTGGAAGAATACCGAGTTTGGCTTTCGGAGTCACACAGTTCTTTAATAAAATACAGTGTCTGAATCTCAGGCTGTATCCCTGTGATGCCTGAGATGGCCACTTAAAAAACAGAGACTAGATAAGAATAAGGGAATGAAGGCAGGTATTTATTTGAAGGGCCTTCAGGGGTACACCCTGGGCAGGCCAAAGGCTACACCCAAGATGGACCCTGAGTCACGGGTTCTTCACACTTTTATAAGTTTGGTTCATTTGCATATCAGGGTTAATTCTCCAATTATAATTTCAGTTAATGATGTAATTTCCCCAAGCTTACCCCCCTTCTAAGGCTTTGGTTTACACATTTTGGGCTTAGGACAGTCTGGGTGTCCTTGAAGAGCAAGCTTGGAGAGGCTTTGTTACGTCTAACGAGCTTGAGAGAACAGCAGCTAACAGGCTACAAGGAACTTCAGAGTTACACACTAGGCAGTACAGGATTTGAAAAATATGAAAGTTACAACCTAAGGCATCACTGTAGTTCTCTTGCTTTTTCTCCCCACCATGATTTGTCAAAAAATAAATCCAGTCCTTTTGCTAATAATAAACCTCACTGAGATTTGCAGTTTGACTTCATATGCAGCACACACTCATCTGTTCTTTACAGGTTGGGAAAAGCTCTCGCCCACCTTCCCACACCTCCCCAAAATCTGGTTACATCCCACTTTATGATCTATCCGTATAGAAATGACTTAGATTTTGTCACAATGGATGTTTACAGCTTGTTAATGAGCTATTAATGTTCTGCATCTAAGAAAAAAGCAGAAACAAAAATGTATTGATGTAACAACTAAGTCCTTAAATCTGAGCCAACTGAAAAAGGAATTACTGATGCCCTCAGTCAGTAAAAGCACAGCATGTTTTAAACGGACAAACTATGATTTTGGATGATTTGAAGTCACCCAGGAAATAAGTTTGTACTCTGAGTATTTAAAAGTGGGAACGTTTTCAGTCTTCTCCCCGCCTTGCTTCCTCAGGAGTAAACACATGGTTTTGTAAGCACGTGTTAATTTACGGTGACAATCCGGATATGGGGATGGTGTCAGGATGGGGGTGAGTCACACAGGAAAACTGGATCGAGGAGCTCAGCATTGCTCACTCTTTAGTTCTATGACTCGATAGAAAAACTCTCTGAACATAAAGAATAGCCAGACACTGCATCACTGATGAAAAATTAAAATGTGAAAGGATTGGACTGAGTCACTTAACAAGTAAATAAATGGTAAATGAACTGTGTAATTTACTTTGGCTCAGATGTATTGCCTCAAAAGAGATAAGCCCTCCTCAGCTGCATGGGGTGTGTGGTTCCAGCAGTGGTAGGTAATGCCTTATTCAGAGACAGGAGATTGGGAAGGGAGTAGGGCAGGAATGTAATGATCTAAGACAGAAGCCAGGTCTGACAATACTTGGGATTCCTGATTAATGATTTCCCTGGTATTTAGCTGTCTTATTGCCATGTCAATGCTTCCCTAATCAGAAAATTGAAGTACCAAGTGATGAACATTGATGATGCTTGGAGCACTGCTGGTGGTAACCCTGAAAGTGTAATATATGAAAAGTTCTACTTCAGGCTCTGGTAGTTTTAAAAGTAGGGGCTGAAAAAGACAGTATGCCCACAAAACCATAACTCCTTGGAAAAAGAAATAATGTTTGTTAGAGTTTTCTGTCCTTAAGGTGCAAAATTGGTAACACCTGTAACTGCTACCAACAGATTGCAGTAATCATCAGAGTCATGTCACCCGTACGGGTGGCAAGAGATTGGGGAGACCAGGGAAAAAGTCCTAAATACAGTGCTGGAAGCTTCCTGCTAGGCTAAGTTCAAATATAATCTTCTTTTCCTAAATCTCCTACTGAAGTGCTGAGAGTGGAATTGGCTATCCAGAGAGCATTCACATTCTGAAAACTAATATCAACGTACGTCCTGCTGTCAAATTGAGATCCTTTCCAAATGCCTGGGGATGGATTGTCCACTGCACCAACCTGGAATAAAAATCCAGTTTTAAATGGAAATATATACACAGAAGTCATGTGGCAGAGGAGGGAGCTGATAGCATATTGCTGGGGGTTGCCCTCACCTCAAGCATGTGTCTAACATCATCCTCTGCAATCAGCTCTGTTGGAAGGACAGCTCATAATTACAGCAGCTCTCACAAGGAAAATTCCACATTAGTATTGTACCCACTTATAATTTATTATTTTTAAAGATTTAACTGATACAGGGCAAATGGTACCCCAAAAGAAAATAATTTTGAATTGGAAATTCTCCTCCTTGAAATTCCTCTTAAATGGGTATGCAGCTTTTAAATGGAGGCCTTACAGAATAGTCCTGATTCAGGATGGAATGTGTGTGTGAAAAGGAAAACAGCTGCACATCTTCTGGATGGAGAATGTATAGCTAGGACTAGAGTGGGTTATCTGGTCTTCCATGGCTTTATTTCCTTTGATGTTTATCAAAACTGAAACCCTGTAAGTTTTTTCCTTCTTTCAGGGCAGGTTTTTGTATGCCTTCCATCAAGCCTCTGTTCACCACCGATTTTTCTCCAACGTGTGTGTCTACAGCTGAGAAACACTGATCTAGGCAGTTGCTCGTCCTTTGTTTGTTGGTTGGTTTGTTTTAGAAGAACCACCTTTCTTAAGCCTACTTTTCCTCCCCAGTCTGTGTTTTCCACCGTGTCACGTTAGAAGGACATGGCTTTCTGAGGAGATCTGTATTTTGCATTACAACTGGCAGATCCACCCTCGCAGGAAACAAATCTCATCTGTGTTTGGTCGTACCAAGTAAAGCAGCACAATTTTGTGCTGAGAAACAGCCTAATCTGACTGGAGCATATGTATTGAAACGATGCTCAAAAGAGCATTGATAATTGTGAATTCCTTTATTTTGATTCTCAAGAAGAAACAGACTGTTTCTTTTCATCGTACACTTTGCTCTTCTGCAGCCTTTCAGGTTCTCTCCTTTCCCCCTGGGCAGAAAGATTAATATGAACCTATGTCTGGGGAGAGCTCAGGGTTTCCTGCTTGCACTTAGTTTCTTGGCAACTGCCCTCTTCTCTTTCCCTTTGTACATCTGATCAAAATAAATAATGCTTTATGGTGGGAAGAGTTCACGAGGAAAGCTTGTCAAGCCAAAGGCTAGTAAGACTTGTCCTGGAAGGGGAAAAAACTGTGGACCAGCCTCAGAAGTGTGATAGAAGAGAGAGGACATTTTTCAAGCATCTGGCTAGTTGATTTTCTGTGGCTTAATTAAGGGATTTACTCTAAGAGACCAAGCCTCAAACTCACTTAATTTTTTCATTATATTTCCAAAGATCTGCTTGGAACTGACAAAACATGTTATGCTCTGTACTAATTTTGTATGTGGCTACTTAATTTTAATGTGTTTAAAACATCTTCCCATAGGGTAAGGATACTTCTGCATGACTAACAGAATATCACACAAGGTTAGCATTGCCTATATATCATTAAGTTAACTGAGTGGACCAGCCCTGTGGGCTCTTCAGAAATAGGTACTGCAGTAACAGGAGATAAAAATGTCACATTACTCTAGTTTTTAATAGCATTTTATTTTCTTAAGCTTAGAAACTGTTGTGCTATGCTGTGAGCTGCTCCGTTTCTTCTCAGGGAAGAAAAACACGCCATTATTTTTGTCCCAAGTACATCAGCGTGTCCTCTGTAAGAGCATTCCTCACTGCAGGACGGTGTCTGGCACAGAGGGCAGGGGAGGTGTGTTTTCGTGGGAAGGAGCACTTAATAACAGAAAAGTTGTAGTGTGGTGAGCCCAGCCTCTGACCTGAGGATCAAAGATGCAGCTGAGGAAATGGAACATGTGGCGTTAACACCACAAGAGGTGATGCCAGCACAAATGAAGAACTATATATATCTGCACACGCGCGTATATATACGCTAACAGTTTTGTGAAAATGCAGCTTTCTCAAACACAATCCCATTGCCTGCCAATCCTTGCAAATCTGTCATCATGCTTGGGTTGGCATGCTTTGCCCTTTTGGGGCTGTGGTACAAAAAGTCAGTGCTGATGAGACATATTTATGCCAGGAAATACAAGAAATTAATTTCCTGCATTGATCAGTGGAAGGTGTCCAGGCTGATTTCAATAATGAAAAATAACCCCCACGCACTGCAGCACTAAAGCCTGCAGTTCACTTTCTGACAGCGCTAGCTGCAGCAATCCAAGCTTCTGGAAGCATTTCATGGAAAATTATGTGAATAGGTTCTAAAAGTTCAACTACAAATCATCATTTCACTAGATAAGACTAGTGGTGCAGGGGAGAAACATTTTACTACACTAGTTCTCTGTGAGAATAATGCTCTATTTCATTTCTGCAGTAGCAGCCTGGATGATAGAAAATATATCCCAGGAATCCGAGACCAGTTTTTCCTCCCTCTTTGGAAAGGCACTTCATCAGGTTTTGCAGCAAACCAGTGTGTGAGATCTGACCGGGTCCTGCCAACTGATGCAGTCCTGAATTATTTTTCTTGTTACTGTAAATGACAGCACATCAAAAGGAAATGGGGTCTTTCGGAAATTCTGAGGAGATTTGATGAGGAAATTTTTAAAATTTTGACTGGAAAGGGATTAGGTATTAGAGAAACGCTTAATGGTAGAGGTTCTTTTTAGAAGCTTGTTGTGACACAAATAAATGCATTCTCCTCTCCCTCTCCTGTGAATTGATGCTACGCTGTTGTCTGCCATTGCTGCCGAGGCGTGCAAACAAAACACCATTTCCCCACAAACACCGTAAATGACATTTTTCTCTGCACTCGATATGATTTCGGGCACACCGTGTGCCTGAAGATTTGCTAATTAACTTTGGATTGTCTGGGCTATGCGTATCTCTCCAAACCCTAAAAATACCTTGCAATTTGCTGGAGAGGAAAAAGAGTTCCCATCACATCAGCGTTATCAGTGGAGGTAAAAGCAGTCGCAAGCTGCGGCATCGTAACGCTTGTCCATTTTTAATCAGCTCCCCCGGAGCGTTGGAAGTGCTTTCTGAGTCTGGACTAACGAGGAGCAAAAGTGAATATGTCATCTGAGCATTCAGGTGAGGAGGAATAAAGTTTCTCCTGACCCCGATAGCACCGCGTTGTCACTTCCACGGGAGGCAGAATGCACTCGGCTCCTCGGTGGAGCGGCGCGTAAAATCCTAAGTGGCATTTAAAGAAATAACAACAAAGCCTCAACCTGTGCATCTCGTGTTTCGAACCCAGTGATTGAATACAAAATGCCTCTTTTTGAACAAACAGGCATCCAGAAAGCGGAAGATTTGATGGGTATTTTATTTTGAGACCCTCTTTTATGATTATGTATCTTACAATTATACTGCTGACTGTTTGTATCTGTCAGCAAGATGGCAAAGCAGCCCAGGTGTCAGCAGCCTGTGCCATCTGCCATATTAGATTGTGCACGGTGCTAGCTGAACAATGCTATCATCTTAATATTCCAGATACCTTAATGAGTTTCTCAGACTAATTAAATGTGCAACTTGCAGAGATCATTGGATGCCAGATTGCGGTGGCTGGGAAGAAGCTCCTTGTTGTTCACAAGTGGCTTTATGATGGTAGAGGTGTATTTCAGATACAAAAACAAGGTGATATTTGATTTTAGATTAAAGAAATTAATAAGCATGTGGAAATACATTTTTCTGAGCCTGGCTTCATATACTTTCACAGTTTACTTAGAAGCAAAACTGAATGCAGAGTATCTATCTAGGAAGTGGCAAGCTTTAAGAACTCTTACTTGATTTAATGTTTGCAAAGAATAAGAAAAATGAACAAGTTTCTAACTGTGATTGCCAAAGAGGCATTTAAACGGGATGGTTTCTTTCTTAACTTTTGACCGATACTTTGACTTGGATTTCTCATTTTGCTTCATCAGTCACACGAGAGGAAGGGGAAAGGGAAATAAGGTAAAAGTTGTCTTTTGACAATAAGATGTGTAAGGAAGTCCAGCTGTCACAGTATGAACTGTAGCAAATCAGAGGAAAAGTGATCTGATTTTATGCTCTGGGGGTCATGGGTACAGGACTCAAACATTTCCCCAAGAAATGAGAATCCTGGCTGTAGGATTCAATGTGTTTGAAGGCAATTAACCAAGACAAATGTCAACAAGTAATGGATTTCAACTTAGGAGGACTTCTGTCCTCAGTATTTGATTCAGAAATTATTTTTGGTGTGTGGTTTGCATTTTGCTTAAATATTTATTCCTAGATGGTACACATGCACTGTTTAGTTAGGTAGGCTAAGTTCTCACAACAGTAATTGGAAGAATCAATTTCCAACAGGAATTTTAGTGTAACTTCCGGAGTAAGACGTTCAGTCCAGGTTGGTAGAAGAGAGGCACAGCTGGCATTTTCCACCCTGGCTTTTGCCCTTCACTTTTCTCTCTCTAAGCCTGAGTTCACCTGGAAAGTTTTGACTTTCAGGTAAAGGAGCCATTTCCTTTGTTTCCTTATGTCAGAAATGTCACTCATCTGTTTTTGCTGGCTCTTTCCCAGACTCCCATGACATTTGCACTGTACTTCGGGAGCATACTAATGGCACAGCACTAATGTGTGCCTCCTTTCACTCGCTGCCAAGGCCTGGGCTAATAGCTTGCTATTGATAGAAATGAACTCTTGGGAAGGATCAATTAATTTGTGGCCTCTCTCTGCAGTGAATTGAACTATTTTGTTTGCAGGAGTGGGGAGAGGGAAAAATATAAACAATTTGCCGGTAAGATGAAGCCAGTCTGAAGCCTCAGTTTCAGTCGAGGGCTTTGTGTGGATCTTGGGTGCCTTCCTCAAGCACTGAGCACCTGGCAGTGACCCGTCCCACAGTGCAGTACTGGGAACAGCCTGGTCAGTAGGAAGGGGAGCAGCACCACCCTTCTCACTGGTTTGCTTTCAATGAACAGGTCATACTTCCTGCTCTACTGAAATAGAGAAAGGAGATAAGTGAATTATTCCCACAGCAGCTGGAGTCAATACAGCTTAATAGATGACCACATTACACAGAGAGTGATGCTGACCTTCAGGAAATTTCTCGAGTTCATGGAAATAAAGCTTGGCTTGCTTTGAGTGGCAGAAATAAACGCTGCCTGTTGATCTGTGTTGTTATGCAGAGTGGCTGTCCTTGTAATCCCTGGCAGTTCTTACAACTTAAGTGTCAAAACTGTTGCCGGGAAGGCAGGAAGAAACCTCATAGCACTTAAAAGCAAATTTCTAATCCAATTAGAAACTTTCAGATATTCCAGCTTTTCCTTTTGAGAAAAGCACAAACAATAAAAATGCCACGTATGGGGAAATTAGGAAGGCAGGTTTTTACTGAAAGCAGATGGCAGATACCAAGAGCCAGTCTCACTATCAGGAAAGCAAACTGGTGAGAATTGCATTTGGGATTACAGAGGAGCTTCTGGCTGATCAGTTTTGTTTGTTTTTAATCAAGTGTCATTACATTACCATTATAAAAAAAAAAACAACCAAAAACCCCCAAGTACATATTGAGGAAAAGTGCAGTGAAACACTCTAACCTGAAAAAAGCCACATGTAGCTTAACGGTTGATTCTGGTACATGCAGAGGAAGAAAACTTTCCCTTTATATGTGTTTGATACATGACACTTAATTGTGCAACCAGCAGAATATATGGAAGAAAGGGTAGAATGAATATTTTCATATCCACCATTCACTGTCCGTTAAAATGTTAAATCACACAGTAGCTCCTGCACATGTTTTGTAACTGTGAAGAGCATTGTCTTTTGCACGTAGAATGGAGGCTTTCATTTATTCAGGGGAGACAGACTTGAATTGGCAAAGTGAAATGAATTACCTGTAGCTTAGCAGGCAAAAAAAATTCAGAGAACTGTGGAACGGTCAGGAGGTTTTCAGAGTGAAATGGTAATTAAAAAAAGAGACATTCAAGTGAAAATTTTCCAAAGGCATTTGGAGCGTGAAACAATAACTGCATCACTGTTGAGTTCATTGTTGTCATTCTAATTTTTCTGAATCACTTCTAATTTTCTTTCAGGTTAATTTGCTTGCCTTTTTTTTCTTTCCCCCTAGTAAGGATTATTTTTTGGGTGTCTAAACTTTTTTCAAACCTGGTTTTAAACAAGAGAGTATTCATTATGTCTTGCCTTCCCTGAGAAGATCGTCTGTCATCTGCCAGATACTAAGTTCACTTAGTAGAAGGAAATCTCTCCTTACGTCTAATTTGCACTGAGTAAAGCCCAAGTGTTTAAAAATATGGGTAAACTAATACATTGTTTTCCTCTGCTATGGCAGAGCTAAATACATGCATTTATGTTTCTGCACAGCTCCTGTGAAGTCATTAGAGTCAGCCTGTGCCTGCTTCTAAATCACATTTGTTTTATATGTAAATTGCCATAAATCTCCCTTAGCTTTGTTGTCCTGGGAAAAATGTCTCAAATCACTTTTAGTTCTCGCTGGTTTCCCAATATTTGTTTAAGGGTTAAGAGAAAAAAACCGTGTGTGATGGTCGATGCCTTAAAACAATGAGGCAACAACCAACCTGCCACATTTACTTTGATGTTGTTATGGGATCTGGCAGACAGACCTTAGGATATTTATGTATCCTTAAAAGAAATCTCCCAAAAAGGTTAGATAATAAATATCAGCATCTTCTGTGCTGTACTTCATTCGTGTTAGGCCCGGTGCCAACATCTTGTTTTTCTTTGCCCCAAATAAATCCTTCCAGGTGTGTAAGAGGGAGCCCCTTCCACAGCCTATGGCTGCTTCTCAGCCCGTTTATTGATTTTCAGAGTTGAAGGAAATGAAAAATAACATGTCAGAAACAGAATATTTATATGCAAGGTGACTTTAATAATTAAGATAACATTTTCTGTGTTGATTTATACTGAAATTTCTTTATTAAATTCCATGGGAAGGAGCACTGACATGCCATCTTTTCTTGATAAATCTGACATTTCATGTCTGAAGTCCCTACAAAGCCAGTAAGTTACAGAAGCTTGTAAATGAGAAGCAATTGGTTCTCTTATCCAAAGTGGCTTATTCTGATTATTTCTTGACAGATCTTTATGTTCTTCCATGTTACCACAAGAAGTAGTAAACAATCACTCTTTTATTACCTGTACTAACTCTTGCATTATACAGTTGTACAGCCACATGCTACAGTCACGTTTCAGATATTCTCTGTCTGGTTAATCAATGATGATCTTTATTGCTGGTGTACATATTGGAAAGATGTAGAGAAAATACCTCTCTCAATACAACAAAACAACCCTCTTGGTAAGGGTTGACCTACATCTCTTACTGAATACATTTTTAGGGGTATTGCTTTGTAAATGCGCTCTTAATTATCAACAAATTAGAGTAAATATAAGATCAGCTATTCTGGAAAACTAGCTCCATCAAAAATCTAGTATTTTGTGACAGACTGTCCAAGCTACTGTCTTTTAATTCAAAATTAACATTTCTTATTTCAGCAAGAAAAAAACCCACTCCATATCACGCTTGACTTTAGTGCTTTCCACATTCAAGCCCCAGGACTGATCTCCCAGCCTGGGGAGGCAGAGACAGAAAACAGCAATTTCGTAATAACAGTATTTGCCTGTTGCTGAGAAGTCTGTGGAATTAGGATGCTATCATTCCTTCTGTACACACGACATAGGGAGCTTCGGGCCTTCTGTAAATATTTGCTCTTTGCTGCAAATTTGCTAAGTTATTTTAATTACAGCAAAGCAAACAGGGAGAGCAGAGCTTTTGACCTAATCTGCTTTATGTGCCTTTTGTTGTGGTGTCCCGTAGTAAAAGCTGGGCAGTGACACTCTCTGCTCCGAAATAAACAGTTGGGATGAGTTACTGAGTCTTCAGCTGGTTATGAGAACTATAAATGAGGCATTATTAAAAGGCAATGTTAATCCTAAGAGTGGCAAACTGTTAACCCATATATATGTAAAGGAAAATTTTATATTAATCTCTCAATACAGCTGAAATGGGTATTTTAAAATTTTCTAAATGTTCACAATTTTTCCAAGGATGTTTTAAACCAAATTTTATGTCATTAGAATTGTAGTTGTAAGATACAATTTTAGCTTTTAATGAATGGAAAGGCTTTTATTGTTGTAATGGAAATTATTTTGGAATTTTAGTTTTCACTTAAATTTTTTTCCTTATTTTTAGATTTCTTTTGTGCTATTATGCATTGAAGGGGAGCAGAACAGCTATAAATTTTTTTCTCCAACAGAAACAAAAATTAATTCTTTTTATGTGAAAAGTTAGTGATTCTGAGTAGGAAAAGACTTTCCAGAAAACATGAATGTTTGATTTGGAAAAATAAACTAGTGCTCCATTTTAGAAGGTCCTCGTGGGCAGAGATTTTAGCACACAGCAGCGCCCCATCACCTATGGCCTTTGCTGTTACGTACTCACTTTTATAAACTTTTTGAAAAAAGACCACCGCAGCTGCCTTGTTTTAAAAACCGAGACCTTACTCTTGACAGTTAATCAATAAGCAAGAAATGAAAAGTAATAACGCACGACTTGAGAATGTTGTTGTGATTCGCAGCCTGAGACTGGGCCTTGCCAATCTGTTCAGATCAATCCATCTTCCCCGGGATGGAACTGGCATCCACATGCCCATGGTGCCCAGGGGCAGTCGGGGAGCATGACATTTTCCTGGATCTCCTTAGGTATCCAGAAACAAAGGATCTCCTTTCTCTGTGGAGAAGGCAGAAGGAGACAGAAAAGCTGGAGTAGAGGTCGGAAATAGCCGAGGGAGGCGGTCGTTTTCCTGGTAAGGAAATTGCAAGTGCTCTGAATGTGCTCTTGATTCAGCCCAGTGCTGCTAAATCTTCCCATGCAGAGGCAGAGTGGTGAACAAACGAGCAAACACCCTAAATCCTGCTCAGAGGGATTGTGATTTTCTGCATGGGAAAAGTGGATGAACTTGGCGCCGGGAAGAGGCATCTTTGGTACAGCGTCATTCACTTGTCGCAGGGAGTAAGGAAACAGAAACATGGTTTTGTGAGGGTCATTTTTCCTTTGTCAGAGGACAGGGAGAAGGAGCAACAGAACTTTTAAACTGACATTTAAGAAATGATGAAGTTAGCAGGCAAACAAGTTGTGCAGGCACTATATTGCAAATACCTTCGAGCACCTTTCCCTGGGTATCTGGCAACTAAATTGCTTTTCACTGCCCTGCCCTTTATCAGCTATTCCTGTGCTTTGTGTGTGTAGTCTCACTCCTGCAACTAATCTCAGTAGCTAAAATTAATTAGGATATAAACACACCTAGAAAGCCTGTAAAACTTCATTTATGCCTGCAATATAAGCCAGAACATTTGGCAATGTTAATTGAAATGATAAAAAGCTTTATAAGGCATCAAGAACTCTGCAAGTCAGTCCTCCCCACCTTGGTTTAATGACACAGTAAATGCTTGCTTTTCTGGATATGATTATAGTTTTAAACACTAAAGAGTGAGCAAATTCCATTATCTTGTGTCAGGGAACCCTCCAGAGAAGATAAAAAGGCAGTTAATAAACAAGATTACTTTCCAATGGCAATTGCTCCATAATAGAAAATTCGCTTTCTAACCTTCTACTTTAGGATGCTAATCAGTTAATCAGCTCAGTCCCATCGGAGTTGCTGGCAGCAGTTTTTCCTCCCACTGGGAAAAAGTAAATGCAAGGTTTCTGCTGAGGTACAGGAAGAAAGGAAGCAAATAGTAAAACTGCCTGGTTTCATTTGGAAGTGATGGCTTTAGGCAATTCTGCACCTGCAGCACGGACCCCGTTAACAAGCAGCATAAATAGACAACAGTAGGTCTGTTGAGCCTTTTTTTTTTCTTTAAATGAAGTGGAAATACTATATTTGCATGTATATACCAAAGCAGGGAATAATACCCATGTTCAGTGGCTGGCACAATTCCCACACACCTCTGCCTTTGGCAAGGTATTAATCTGTGACACGCTCTGGTGTTGTCTGGCATCAATCACCCCTGCAGCGGTACACGTTTAGGACAACATCCAAAGGTCTTACTTCCCCTTCGTACAGAATCTTGTATTTAATTGCTAATTTACTGTTTAATAATAAATGAAATACGGCTGTGGTATTTTCCCCTAATTCCCTGTTACGCACAGCCAAGATTATTTCGTCCTCAGAACACTGGCGTTTTCTGGATGCACTCACCTCAGAGTGAATATTCAGTGTATATGGCTTTTTTCCCAAAGTGTAAGAATATTCTGTTAAGGGTGATTTTTCTGTTGATAATTACTTTGTTTACTTTTTATAATTATTATTGTGATCTTTGCATACTTAGCTGCTTTATAAAAGTGTATATTGAAAGTAATTGTTTCCCTTCATGATCTCCAGAAATACATTCTTTTGCCCTGCATTTATCTTCTTTTCTTCTTAGCTGTGTAATATTTGTAGATGCCTTGAAAGCAGGCTTCATCTGACACTCAAGCCTGGCTGTATTAGCACATCCCAGCTTTTTCTTTCACCCATTTTGCCCCAGATTAAATGCCTTTAGGAAAGGAGATTATTTATGGTAGCCCAGAACAAGTTATTTGGAAGAAAACCCACCGTGCTTCCTCTGCGACTGTGAGAGAAGTCTAAGAGAATAGTCATCAGTGAAATTTAATACAGTATAAAGAACAAAACTTACAGATTGACAGAGGAACTTGATGTTTTTGGACATCACGAATGTGGCTGGAAACTGTGGCAATATGTTTAGATGTCTGTCGAGTCTTTGAACTTGTATTAGCCTGTATTCTTTGTAAATAGCATGAAGCCAAGTTGTATATTGAGTTGATAAAAAGCGAGTCTAAAAGGTACCCCATCACTAATTGCAGTGGCATTTCATCAAGAGTGGGGAATTTTCTGCAGTTTGGAAGAGATCTATCCAGGATGTCCTGGCAGAGTTTATTGTATTTGTGCCTGGCTTGGAAGGCACCTGATTGGGTGACACCTTTGTTTCTCTTGCTTGTGAGAACCCTTTTCTTTGCAAAGACTGAGTTGTAAGGCCTAATTTGCACATCTGCTTAGAATGCACTAAGACGCAAAAGCTTGATCTCCTAAAAGTGCAGTTACAAAACACTCAGATTTATTATTTGCCTATGTGCTAATAGGTGTGTTAGACCACAGATCAGATGGCCAAATTTGAAACTTTGTCTTAAAGTACACAACCAGAAAACACATAATCTTGATATTTTGGATCTACTAACCTTGCTCCTTTGCTTGTGCTTCTGTCTTCACAACTGCACTTTACTGTGCCATGTGTAGGTAAAGGTGGCATTAAGCACTGATGTGGGGAATGTTGTGCTTCTGTTTTATTTCCATCACATTTAAAGCTTGCACCTTAATTTATTAATCCTCGTATGTTGAGGAAACCAACACTGTTCTTTCGTGTTTCCATCAGGTACTTTCCTCTTCTTTCTACAACACTACTTAGCTGACATTAGACAAGCTCCTTTCAGAATTTGAAATAAAAGCTGACCTGCTGACAGGCATGTAAGAGACTTTGCAGAAAAAAACCCGTGGAAGACTGAGTGCTAGCAATTATGTGGAGCCGCTTGTCATACAGCAGATAGTGCAATCCATTCTGATGTTCTCATACAGAGCATTTGCTGTCGTGTTCTAAGGTTCTTAATACAAAAATCACCCTAATCCGGAGGTGGAAACTCCAGCTTCAGCGAAGCACTGCGCACGGCCTTGCTGTACTGCTCAAGGCTCCGTCTCTGCTGCAGAGGCAGCGATCTGGGAACAGGCCGGAGAGATTTTCACAACTGGCTCCCAAGGTATTAAGGCAAGTCTGAGCCTGGAGGGCAAATCTTTCTGTAATAGAGGCATCAACTGATGCCTGGGAGTCTCTGTATCCATTTTCCTGTTCGGCTGGCCCTTTCCATTGGACACTGGAGGGCTTGCTTCAAACTCCAGGCTGGTTTTTTTTTATTACAAAGTCTTGAGGACAGTAGTGTGTCTGTACTTCACACAGAGGGCCCTGTCCCTCTGTGTTGTGGTGGAAGAAAGGATAAAAGCTAAGGTGCATTATTATTTTTAGTTTCATCAGCCTTTCTTACAATGCACATTCTTGCTCAGGTAGTTTGGTTTGGCAATCCTACTGTACCTAATATTTTAGTTCCCTGGAATGAAGTCATTTCTGCTGTGTGGAGCTGAAACTGAAAATGCCCCCAAACAATGCAAGTTATTTCCAGCCAGGCATTCAGTACTGGGCTTGATGAAGCTTTTTGAGGACTGCTACCAGGTGTGTATTGTCTGGAGGCCAAAATGGCATCCAGCAAGTGCTTGCAGTTCTTTCTGTGTTCTCAGCAACACCTGGTCACATCTGTAGTGCACTGGAGGGTGTGGATAAAGCAGAAGGTGCATGTATATAAAATCACTCACAGTGATGTTGCTTCTGCAGGACTAGGAGTGCAGAAATCAGTGAAAACCTCTTCTGAGTGAGCAGACGCCTCTTTGTAGTCAACAACAGAGTGTGGCTATATTTAGAGCGTTCTTTCAAGTTACAACCCACTGTATTGATATATTTTAAACAAATGCTTTCAATTAAGCCAATGCATTTTGCCTTCACCTCCCACTTTCCCCGTAGTTAGACTGATTTGTATGACACACCGTTACTTTTATTAGCAGATCATAAAACAAGCACTCTCTCCAAGGAAAAGCTCTGCCTCCTCTCCACAGGCACTTAAGTGCCCTATAAACAAAACGGAGACGGGGTCTTGGTCACCATTAAAATTACTCTGCCTGAGGAATGTTAACAAACCCCAAACATTCCTACGTAAGGTGGGTGATTAACTACCCCAAAATAAGGAATTCTTGTGAAGATCTGAGCTCCTCTGAAGCTGTAGCCATGTAAGGATTATGCTACAGTTTGCTTTCTATTCCAACTTATATCAGCTTTTGTGAGCTAATTCCCAGATCACTTAGCCACTCAGGCATAGAGAATAAAATGTAACTACTGTTGTATGTGAGATCCAGCCAATTACACAAAAATGTGAACAAAAGCAGCACAAGAACACAAAAGTGTTCAAGCATCCATTATAAAGAGTTCCAATTTCCTCTCTAAATGTCAAGTACAAAATCTATATTTCACATGCAAATAACAGTGGAGTGTTGTTGCTAATATACTCCTGAAATTACATTTTCTTAGCATGACCTTTCTTGCTAACAATACCTTACATTTTAATTAAATCTGTGGCCATTTCCGCTTCATGCTAAATATCCCCATGCTGTGTATTACTGAATTTTTATGTCAGAGAAGAAAGTTTAAAGGTCGCAGACCTAAATTCTTCCTCGAGTTAAACTTTTTTAATAATACATGAAAGAAATTACACGTGTGTACAATCCCTACAGGTTTGTAGAAACACAGAAACGCTCTTGCTTTCACTAAACTCTTCGTGTCAGGATGAGAGGGAAGGATTTGACAGGGTTTTAACTTCAGTGAAATGCCCGTGGAGCATAAGGAACAAAGATGTAGTGTAGAATTAGGTCTTGGCAGCTCAGCCTCCCTGCTGGAGCTGCAGCACTCTTTAAAAGGCTTTCTGATCCTTCAGGTTAGCTCCTGCCTGGAAAACAGGGAGCTTGGACCTTGCCTTCGGTGTGGACACGGTCCCAGAGCCAGAAACTCTGCTTTAAGCGTTCTGTCACTTGGCTTCTGGCACTGAGACATTTGCAAGCTGTGAAATTCTGTGTAGGTGTTTGCAGAGACTTGGGAAGAAAATACATTTAGTTCTGTCTCTAAAGAGCCGCAAAATTACACAGATCTAGACTTTTGCTAGGCTGATTATTGTATGCTTAGGAAGCTCTTCGGGAAGGATTTCTTGACACCGACTTCTGAGACCAGAGATTGAAGGGGAGAATTGAACTAATTCCTGGAGGCGGAGGATCTTTGCCATAGTTACTTCATTGTTTATTGGCCTTTTAACAGTACATTGACAGTGATGGTTGTCTTGTACCAAGTCAAAATGCTGCCTGCTGGTAGCAGAGTGACAAATCAAGAAGGAAGTAGAAATAATTGATCACATCTTGAAAGAATAAAACCTTACTCGAGGTTTTAAAGAGCTGTGAAGCTTAGATGGACAGTTTTTTTACATATTGAGTGAGTTTATTATATAGCTCAATTTCACATCTCCTTAAAGGGTCTTGGGTATTACCAGTGTGGTTTTATAAATACTTTATATCAATGACTTCGGTGACACGTGGCCTGAGGGCAGGTACCTTCTGATGCAGTCTCCTGCTGTGTCTTCCGTAGGAACAGAAGCTGCATTTACAACCCATGTTCTGGAGCAAATCCTTTTTGTGAAGGAAATGTCTTCCTTAAACGTTAGTAGTAGAAGGTGCTGTAGTTTCCTTTTATGATAGGATGGCCAGAACTTTTTTTTTGAGAAAGGAATTCATTTGAGGAATTAATTGCTTTAAATATTATCTTAAAAAAACCCCCACATTACCACGTTTTTCTTACTTGTCAGTCACCAGGCACTAGAATGTGCATGTGTTTGTTCCTGAGTTTTCAGGGTTTGAGGGGCTTTTGTTGTTGTGGATGTCCTCTTTTATCATAAATTATATAATGATGACAAGAGATAGACAAAAATAAATAACAACAACAAAAAAGCAGTGACATAACTACAGCTATTCCTCTGCTTATCATAGGGGAATTATCAGCCAGGGAAGAAGAGAAGCAATGAAGTGCATACCACTGAGCTCTGGATAACTGGAAGCAATTTCTGATCAGACTAAGCCCTTGCTTCACATCAGTGCATCTCTAAATAAAATAAGAAACAACCCCATGGCACTGTGCTTATAGAAGGAAAAATATGGAGGGGGAAAAAAATAAGCGACCCAAGAGGGTTATCCTGCAGTTGCGCCCAGTGATGTGAATAGAAGCTTAACAGTTTAATTAAGCTTGTTTTGGGCTCTCTTGATTCTCAGGAGCTTTGAAGAAGGGCTCCCGTAACTTGCTGTTGGGGCCAACTGGAAAATGTTCAAGAGACGTTTGGCTTCTGGCACAGGACTCTGATGAATCTCCTCAAACATCTGCAACAGCGCACCAGGAGCAATGCCTGCAGAAGAGGAAACTGAAGATGGAAATTCCTCTAGTCACTGAAAGTTGGCAGCGAGCGGAGAGTTGCCAGGGACGTAACGCTTCCCTCAGAGTTGGCACGATCAAGACACAGGGAGGTGACACGGCACTGTCTTGGGCAGCTCCGGTGTTCCCAGGTGAGGCAGCTACATCCCATAACATTTTTGGAGGAGAAATGAAGGAGCAGGAAGAGGATTAACTTGATTCTCCTCTGCTGAAGTGGCAGCTGGAGAATAAATCAAGTGGAGCATCCTACATAAGCACAAGTGCTAAAGAATAGCACAAGTTTATTAAGGAATAATGTATGTGAAACGCCTCCACTGATCTAAAACCTCGGAGTGGCCTGCAGCCAGAACCCCATAAAACATTCACTTGTGCAAGTGAAAATTTGCCTGGTAATAAACGGCTGTACTAATTAGGTTTTGAAAGGGGCTGTCAACCTTTTCACCTGATTAGAAAATAGCGAGGATCTGAATCCCCAGCTTCACGCTGTTGTAAACTCCACCACTTCCGTTTAGATGAACTGATGTGGCAGAATAGAGAAACGAGGGAGAAAATGCTGCCAAGGTATTTGGCAAAAAATTTGTCTTCTTGAAACTAGCAGGAGAATTTCTTAGTGTAGACACGTCATTCTCAACAACACCATCTTGTGTGCTGTGCTTCCTCTTGGTATGATGCTCAAGAAAGAAAAGAAGAGTAGTGAATAGATCAAGGCTCCAGTTAACATCTACAATATGACACAGAGAAGGTGACTTCTGTGTCTTGTTAAGTGAGGGGAGGATTGTGGAGGTCAAACTCCATAAAGATTGTTAGAAATGAAGCAGCTCTGACAGGAGCAGGGGAGAAAAGAGTGTAGTTGCCTGTTCGTGTCATTCCTCTCCAGTGTCTGTGTGGTGATGCTGGACTGTGCTGGCTCCTTTTACCTTGGCTTGAGGAGAGACAGGTCACCCAAAGCAGCTGTTCCTGGCAGTCCTCGTTGTCTTACTCAAAGAGACAGCAAGAAAGATGTGGCTCTAAGAATTGCCCAGTGCCACCTGGTTGGAAAAGGTAACTGACCAGTTTTACAAACTCTGAGATGCTGGAGCAATTAAGCAGGAACCCTACAAATTACTATAAGCTCTGTAATTTTATGCGAGTGAATGTTTCAGTGATTTTTGTGTGGTCGTGGTTTTGGTTTTTTTGTTCTTCATTGTTCTCTAGGGTTAAAACTGACTCAATAACCTAAAAGATTGAGCACTGCATTTTCTTAAGATGAAAAAGCTTTTTGTAAGGATCGGGTAGAAAATCTTTGGGGCATCTAGCATATAAACTACACATTTCCCAGGACTCCACGTGGGAACTGAAGAACCTTAGCTTTAAGTGCATTTCCCACAAAACCAAAGTTTGTGTTAAATCTGGCCAGGCTACAAGGCACCATTTTTCCATGTTTCCTCAAAGCCATGATTATTTTAATTATTTTTTAAAAAACAAATATATTGCCAAAACCATTGGTTACGCCCTCCAATCTAAAAAGCCACAGTGGAACCGAAACTATCATTAATGCCTTCGAGTACAGGGTCAGAACATTACATCCTAGTGTTTCCAAATGTCTGAGTTCAGATTCTCCTAGCAATTCCAACCTGCTTGCTGGAGAGCAGGCCTGGAATTCAGCCAGCGTTAACCCACCCCAGGCTAAGTCTGGGACTTCCAAAATTTTGGGTCTTGATGCAGCGGGATTGCCAGTACTCCCTGGACTTGCGAGGTTTGGAAAGCTCATAAAGCCAGACCCGCTGAGTGGTGCTGGAGTCCTAGTTTGATTTGAGGGATTTCTGGTGTGGTTCAGTACACTAAAATAAAGAAAACAAACCAAACAAAAACCCAAACAAAAGCCGTGCATTGCTTTCCCTTCTCCCTACCAGTTTTCCCATTTCATAAATGCAAATGCAACTATTACAATTCCATTAAAAACCAGCAGGCCATCTGACGTTGTATCCTTGCTCTAACAGGAATTAAAGCCCAGTGTTCCTTAGGAAGGTGAAGGAAGCGGGTGTTGCATGTGGGGAATGTGTCCTGTCTCTGATGGTGATGGCTCCTATAGCATGCTGACCTTTTCTGGCAAGAATATCTGCAAGTGCCATGAAGCAGAGGGAACATTTCTGGATCTGCTGCATAAATGCACAGTAACAACAGCCAGTGCCCGTAGCCATGAGATTTGATAGACCTTATAATTTATTCTGAACTAGTGCACTGTGTCTGGAGATAATATTCCTTTTGCATTGCACAATCCTACTACTTGCCACAAAATATCATGCTGTAGTGGTTTTAGTATCCTTCAAATGTAGAAACAGGGCAAGAGTCACCTTTCCATGCAAATAACTATTCTGGTTGCTATAAAGCCAAGTGTAGGGAGAAATAAGGACAACTGCAGTTTTATATCATTAGGGAAAAACCCAGCTCCAGGCATATTTAATCTCTTGGAAAGTGGACACGTCTGATCTGCTAGAAAAAGTTAAACATGTTAAATTCTTTCAATATGGTACTTGTGATGTTTCTGAGTGTCTTTCAGACCCATCATCAAGGTACTTCAGCATATGCTTCACTTTAAATATGGGAGTATCATTGGCTTCAATAGCATTACTGAAGTGCTTCAAGTTATGGAAATGCTGAGGCACCTCACCAAATTGGAGTGGGAAATACTGATAAGATAGGTATGATACTGTCTGAGGAGACATATCTTAGACTGACAGCAACTGTATTTTAATTCTCCCCAGTTTCCATAGCATGTTTCTGTGGCAAGGTCATGTTACAAATGAGACATATCCTGCTAATGAGTTGTAGCCTAACAATTATCCACTGCCTCAACAGCAAAAATGATCCAAATGTATTGCTATTTGAATGATAATCCTAAACCACATGGTCAGCAGTGTGGCTCATGACTGTCCTCTAACCAGGGCTGAAGGTAAGCCAGAACCCAGAGCCTTCATTCCCACCCTTCTGTAGATCTGCCATGGTAGTAATACGATTAAGGGAACATAGATGTGCTGAAGCCATTCTTGCTGCAGTGATTATCACTGCTCCTGTTACAATTAGGAGTAAGGAATATTTACAAATGTCCTTTGAGGTAAAAGGACCCTTAAGTAATTACTGTAATTGCACAAGAATTGCTTATAATTGCTGGACCTGCCAGAAAGGCCTTTCAGAGGAAATCTGTGCAGCCAATTGCATTGCTGCCTCCTCAGATCCATGTGAGATTAGTCCCAGTGCAGGGGGCAAAGGAGCAGACTATTAGCATTTCATTAGCAACAGCCCACGCTGCAGGACTCAAATCAGGGATGATCTGGGCAGGACACACCTTCAGATGTTTATGAATAACTAATAATCACCTCCTCTGCTTATTTTTATCTCCCTTCCTTTTCTTCAACGTCTTTCAAACAAAATCTTGCCATAATATTCAGATTTCTGTACACTAAACCCTCCCATTAATAATAGAGTATGTGCATCAGCAGCATAATTGTTTTCGGTGTATTTTTCTAATCGGTTTTAGTATGATTAGGGAAAAAAATCAAACCCAACACCTTCAGCTTATATCCAGACTGTCTTTTTTTTTTCCTCTTTTTGCCAAAACAGGCAAAATTCCTGCTAGTTAGTGGCAGTTTATATGTGAAATATTTCTTCTGCGCTGTTGAGCTCCAGTTTGTTTGCCCAGGTTTTCCATAAGCTCTGCTGTCAGAGGCAGACTTAAGCTCTTCCCAACTTATTGAAAGTGTAGCATCTTTTGTAACAATCCATGAATTCATATGTCTGTAACAGAGAGGAAAAGAGGAAGCCAGAACATCAGTAACATGATCTTGCTGAAGAACCAGAAATAACATGGAGCCACGGGTTTAAAAAACATACACATGTATGTATTACCATCTAATTATTTAATAAATCTAGCAGGTGCCCTGAAGATCCATCAGTCTTATAAAGCAAAATGAAAACAAGCCAAAAAAATGTAAAATTAGACTTAGCTGCCAGAATCAGAACTCCAAATTTTGCTCTTTTGCCTATGTTTAAGCATTTCCTGAGTATTCAGTTTTAGCTTGGACAGAGCCATGTACATCCAGCACTTTCTATTGATTTGAGGGTATTATTTACTCAAGAAATTATCTAAGATTTGAGGCTTCTGTCCTTCTAAAGGCCAAGACACTTGGAAAATTCTGATAGAATGAGTACTTCTTCAGGTTTTTTGCAGAAAAAAAAATTGATTTAAACCAAAATCAGAATTTAAATGAATATTCCCTTTTGAAGAATTAATTAAAATTAATTCTTTTTTTTCTGCAAAGCAGCATGTGCATAAAATCTTTTTAATTTTTACCATCTTTGCTCATCCGGAATAATTCTCAGTGCACTTGTGGCATCAAGATGGAAAGGCTAATGATACTGCTGAGGCTACAACTATGGGCTCCTCTCTCTTTTTTTCTTCATTTGGAAAGAAGCATTCAGTGCATTCAGCATTCTGTCATTTTGTCTGACCTGTCACCCTGTGAGATTCGTTCAAATCTATCACATTTATCACTGGTCACCACGGGCATCAGCCTCTCTCTGCTGTACTGCCACTGCAGGGGATAGGATCAGAAACCAGCAATTAGGGAAGGGTTAAAGAGACCTAAGGATACTGGAGAAGGTGACAGGAAAATTAATTTCATGTCTGAGTTCTGGCTTTGTCTGCTGAGATCTTCAGGAAATGTTCAACATGTTATCTCAGCAATTTACAGGTTTTTTTTAATGTGATTTATCGTTACCCATTCACAGCAGAGTTCCTGCTGTTCACTTTATAGTTTTGTTTTTCGTTGTTTTGGTGAGATACGACATTAATTTGCCTTCCCATCTTTTATTCATTTCAGCTATGCAAAAATTCCCTAATATGTATTACCACATGGACTCTGGAAAATACAACATATGATTTTAGTCAAGATCGGAGAAATACATGCACATATATTATGAAGAAACATCGAATTCTCTCCTGCAAGAGGCGGTGACAATATTTGTGTATTTGCAAGAGAGCTATAAACACTCTTACTGAAGGCACCCAGTCCATTTCTGTAATTATCCGTGTGGTATTAAACAAGCCCAGAACAGCAGACAGGAATGGAGTTTATTTACTGTTTCTTGCACTATGCTTGTACACGAGTGATAATTTTGTTTTACACTTTCCCAAGCCAATAGAAAACAGTTGAGCACAACCTTTTTTAAGTGGTTTTCTGCCATTCTGTTTTCATTAACTTCAGAAGAAAGATGGGATTGCACTGGCTCACAAATATTTGCTTGTTAGGGAAAACAGTTTAGGTGTCAAGGTTTCTGGCAGGTGTAAATTGAGTGATTCCATATGGTCTTAAAAATTATTCAACCTCAGCATCAAATCCCATGATAAAAGATTCAGAAAAATGCAGAAGAACCTAATTTAGCATCTATCACTTTAGGAACCTCTCTACCTTTTCACTAAGATGGATGAGCAGAGGAACCATGGTAGATCTGTCATATCCATGTGACTTTCTCTGGAAAGCTATTAAACTCCTTAAAATCATCCTAGAGCCTCTCATTACTCAAAAAGCAGAATCTCTGTGAGATAAGAGAGACTTTAGGTGTTTCTTCCAGGGTTTAGTTCTCCTCTGAAACTCGCAATTTACTGAACTAAATTAACTTAATAATTATTAAATCTGCTTCATTCAGAATTGGTACTGTTAAAGACAATGGTACCATTTCTTAATTTCAAAAAATAGAATAAAAATTATGGCTGGCTCACATGTTCCAGCTCTGTCCCCATCCCTGCTATTGAGGTATTCTTGCCCTGCCTTCCACTGGCAACAACACTGAACTTAGCTGGAAGTGCTATTTTTATTTCCTTATTTAGGAGTTAGGTGTATCCTATGTCCGTCTATGAACATATCCAGAACGGAGCCATAATGCAATCCATAAATCAAACTGAGAATGTTTCCAGGGTGTGATTGTATGAAATCACTGCCTTTTATGGATTATATTTAAAATCATGACCAAATTCTCTTCGTCAAATTTGATGTTTTCCAAACAATTTAGAAGCTTTAGTTCTGGGGTCTAATTTTCCTCTAAAAAAGTGAAGTAGGATCTTGCACTGTGCGGAGAAACACCAAAGCCCCACAGGGCTGGGCAATTGCTTCTCTCAGCGGTGAGAGAGGAAAATGGGACAGACAGTCATTTTTACCTCATGCTCTGTTTCAATCTAACACCTTTGCTTGGTGATTATTCCTCCAAAATACAAATTCATGTCACATTGATGAGAACATTGTCAAGCAGTAGTAGAGAAGGATTTGGGTTTTAGTATAAAATCTATTTTAAAGGAAGTTTAATAGGCCTCATTAGGTTGCAGGAAGAAGCAGTCAGGAGCCTTTTGGTTATTGCAGATAACCAAAGTCTCCTTACGGGGTTTTAAGGGGGGTAAAAAGGAGATTGTTCATATTCCATATGTAGTGTGTCAAACTAAATATATGCAAGAGCCAGTGACAGCGACAGGAGTGGTAATTGATAGGATGCCGGGAGTGATGTCATATCAAGTGCTAATCAGACTGGTTTTCCACTTATCAGCAGTACCGCTCAATAACTGACAGCTTCCAGATTATCCTGAGCCTGGTGGAAATCTGCTGGGCTTTCCACGTGACTTGGGCAACCGTGCTGTGCACAGAATCCAGAGAATTCGAGCAGTGCCTTTCCACGTGGCCTACAGGGGCTAGACCATTTTTAACTTACCAGACTAAGAACCGCGTAGCAAACCTCTGTGGAATATTACAGCTTTTTTGGTAAGTAATGGTGATTAAATTTGGTCAGGTTGTTGCTAAATGCCATTGTGTACTTTGCCAAGCCTGGTTCTGTGCAGTCAGCACCGAGATTTTGTTAATACTCAGAAAGATTCGAAACTCTGAAATGGAGCTCTTAAAACAAAAGAAAAAGCTGTATTAAAAAAGCCGACACATCGAAACGTCCCAGCTGTCAAATTTCATGGTTCCACTGTGAATCTTGGATCTTGGCCTATTGTCTTGGGTTTGTAGTTTTTTAATTAGACTTTGAATTCTAATAAGATGAAGATATGTTTTCCTTTTTTTTATTTTTTTTAACAGAAATTAGTTTTCAGGCCATTAGCATATTTATATAAGTAATATTGAAAGCGACCCTTAGTTAAAAATTCACAGTAAATTAACTTTTCCCTTAATATAAATGATATTTTAGAGCCACTTTAATTATCCATAATAGAACACAACACTAGTCTGACAGAAATTCTCACAGGAAAATACGATATATTTATATAAATAAATTTAGCTGTGTCAATTGGACTTGAAAGGAACATTTAAGCCTAGAATTCGGTTCACACAAAGTTTGAGCATTTAACTCACATCAGGGGAATGAAAGAATATTAAACAAAAGTGGAATATCTTTTCCCTGTATAGGCAGATTTTGAAAATTTATAAATGTTTCCAATATCTTCATGGTTAAATACATAAAGCTTTATTTTAATTAGGTAGGCATATGTTAGGATACATTAGGAAACAAACTACAACCAATGTATGTTTTCAGTATGCCGTTCTGCAAGCACTGAGATAATCATTTGAAAAAATAATTTATTTCAACTACAAGTGGTACATCATAATGTCAGAGAAATGAATACAAATGCTGACGTTTCAAAGAACTAAGTAGGATTTTAGCTTTAGCTCTCCATCTCTTTCCCCACTCACCAAAATGAATATGTAATGCCTCAAAGAAAGTAGTTTCATATTGTAATCTTTGATACCAGCATGATTAAAAAAAGCATTAAGAAAGGTTGATTTGTACACAGTGCTGCCTGGGAGGATGATAAATAGTGGAAGCTGCTATTAAAATAGAAGTAATTGCTGATACATCTATATATATATATTAGCACTGTTTTTAATTTGGGTTTTCTCATATCATTGCACACCATAAAAATTCTAGATAAAGAATTAGTATTAGGGAAATTTTAGAAGACTAACCATTGAGAACAGTCATAGCTGGACCTAACTCGGAAATATTTTTTGTATTTAAAAAAAAGAGCCATTTTGTATTCAGCCCTTTGCCTGCTGACCTAGATTCTTGCTCAGATGGAGTTGTGGTGTGAGGGAAAAAACATTCCAGGTTCCTTGGGTGTGTACTGGAGTAGGACCATAAGCTGGAGCCAGTTACTGGGTTCAGACTTGTGTATCTGGGTTGTTTAAAGGCCTGGGAAACTGTTTAATCTTGGAAAGGAACATGTTATGGGTTGTTTCCATGTATACTAATACAAGGATTAAATGGTACATGAGTCTCTTCAAAGGCCCAGGCAGATCAGCTTGTTCGGTCTTTGCAGGGAGAAGGAATAACTACTGGAGCTGCAGGAATTCTAGGTGACAGAAAAACAACATTTGGGAGGCGTTTAAATTTGTCAGCCTAGCTGTGTGTAAATGATTTCTTTACTGTACATGAAGATTTCATCCCTGCACGTATAGCAAAAGAGGACAAGAAATTATTTTCCCAAGTAATCTTTCTTTTTGGAGGCATTAAAAGTTTCTCAGTTTGTCTAAGGATGAAATGGAGCTTTTCTGAAGTTTATCACCTAATAATTTGGGCATTGAGTTTACCTGAAGTTTGGTTCTTGGACCCTGACAGTTGCCCTGGCCTGAGCAGGGATGAACAAGTAACTAGAGGAGAAGAGGGAGAGGAGGGCAGCAAGAACTGGATGAGCATTTAGGATGAAAATCCAAAAAGTCACATTTCAAGTAAAGAAAAGCTTTATGGAAGAGATTCATTTGAGAAAGTGTTTTGAACGTGCTCCTGATGTAGGGTTTGATAAAAGCACAGATGAAGTAAAAAAAAAAAGTTAAAAAATTATTTGTTGCATGATTAAAAACACTCATTCTTTAAATCACATAAACTAGGGTTTTGCAAAATAGGATGGCAGTGCCACTGCACTGTTATCTTTAAGGCCAGCTTGTTTAAGAAATATGGAACTTGGGCTCGATTCCTCCATCAGCCTGAGGGCATTTGAGTCCTGCCCAGGAACTCTTGCTCAAATCATGATGAAGTATCTCATTTAAAAAATTAGTATTTTTCTATGAAGCATTATCAGCCTTTTTCTCATTGTGGAGCATAGTGCAGGGAATCTGTAATTTCCTTCTGGTTCACGGAGTTTACCATCTTCTTTTTCCAGGAGAAATCAGCATATTTGAATATTAAACAAAATCTTGACTTAATAATTTCCCTGTGTGTTAAGCTCGTTAAGAAGTATCAGGCTCTCCAATCCATTAATTTAATATGAGTAGTGTTGCCTGCAGTAAGACTGTTGAATTTATTGCCCAAAGATAACATTTGGATAACGAGACCATTCCTTTACAAATGACTTCTGAAAAAAAAAATCACTGCCCTTATAGAACCTAATTTAATTAATCTTCTAGATGAAGGCAGTAGTCAGTAGGAGGAATTTGATGTTTAGCCCCACTCTTATGAATATTAATATTTAATAAAATGATTTTTTGGTTCATGAATGCTATAAATGAGCATTCAGAGCTCCAGCCCTAAAAGTTACCAGTAGTTATTTTTGTTGCTCTGTTCTTGTAAACAAAGACTCCCTCTTCCTTGCATTTGATTTATACAACATTTTAACAACAGAATTGTGGTGGAACTCCTGTTTAACGGAGAAAAGCATTAATGAGTGGGGACCATGCCTGCCCTGAGCTGCCCTTGGAGAACTGCACTGTGCGTCTGCATGTATGATTTGAGAATTAACATTACCAGCACCTGACATTTTAAATTGTATAATTATGCTAAGATACATAAATAGAAGTACGATTTTTAGGTTCCTGTGTGAACAGAATCTAATTTCGCTATAAAAATGATGTAAGAAGCCTTTTTCTTTATAAGACCAGAATGAACCAACCTTTATCTTTTCACACATGCTGAATTAACACGAGCAAATCATTAAATCTGTCTCCCACATCTCATCCCTTCAGGGGCTCCATTATGACACCCTGAATTTCTAAACCTCATGATATCCAGCACTGACACAGCTTCAGCTCCCGTGGGGGGCTGTACACTGAAGCTGGACCCAGCCTCTGCCACACAATTTGCCATTTCTGTGCAAGATTTACACCTTGGGGTCTAGCAAGAATTACAGGAAATACATTCACAAACAGTGTGTTGTTTGTGCTCTCTTAATTTTTGAAAAAAAAAATTAGTTAATTCTGTTCAAATCACATTAATAAATACCAGAAAGAGATGGGACATTCATGTGACCCTCCTAAAGGGCAATATCCCTCAAGCAAGATTTCATTAGCTGTTTGAGACTTAATTCAGTGTTTCCTGGAAACGTAGAGAGATCAAGTATTCATTGACCAGCATTTTTCTCCTTTCACTAGTAAAGTACTTGGTAAAAAAATTAAAATCAAAACAGTCATTCTGCTTGAAAATGCCCTCAAAAGGCATAAAGATATCTAATGCTGTGTCTGAAATGGTTCTCGGAAGGGAAGGGGAAAAACAGCTGAGAGAGTTTGCACTCAAATCTAAATGCTCACTGCAGTTTTATCTTCTCTGTGCCATCCTCAAAGAGCAGCTTTTACTTCAAAATGGCACATTTTCCTTCAAGAGGGATCCACTTTGTTGTGCTTTGGTTGTACAAGAGTTCTGCAGGCAACTGTGAGTCTGCTATGGGCTGCATCTCCACCTGCTTCCATGTGCTGTTGCATTTCAGGGTATTTGGCTGAGGATTTTTATTTTCTGCAGTCGTTCAGGTAAGTCATGTTTTAGACGATTTTCTTTTCTTTAGACACTGTTGTTGCAGTGTGGATGAACGAAGGGAATTCATTTGCTCTCTTTGCTAATTGTATGACAGCAAATTGATACCAAAGGCTTTACAATCACTCCCTTAGTAACACTGGAGTAGGAATAAGGGGGGGGAAGTGTCACCGGGGTAATATGACAGATACAGCACTGAACAACTATTCCTAAGCCTCTGGATAATTACTTCAAGCTCAATAAAGTACATGTCCTCTTCACTGTTGCAGCAATATCTTAGATGATTTTGTGCTTTGTTATGGATTTAGTTTTTCCCCCCCATAGAAATGCTGTATAACATGGTGGCTACATATAGAATAATAGGATATTTTTAGAGTGAAATGTATGTTGACCTGCTTCATTTAAACAAGTGATTATTGGAGGAGGCACTGCCATGTTTTTGCAGTACCCTGTTTACATATGAGAGTTCTCTGAAGCTTGGCAAGTTAGTAATTTGTGCCAGCAGGCCTGTAACTGAGCTCTAACATTTCTAGAAGGATGTAAGTTTAAATAGTGCGTCTTCTAGAAACACACTTCTGCTCTTTATGGATTTAGTTTTTTAGATGCTCAGTCACGCTAGATGCAGCGTGTGAAGGAAAGATGGAGAAAGGGAGAGTCTGAATTTGGATTTCTGAGATGATATAGGAGTGAAAATCAGTCCTATCTCTGTTTTCAAAATGGTGTATCCTGTTACATTGTCATATCAGAGAATGTTTGTACCAAAGTGTGGTTTTCGTTCTTCAGCTATCTCTTCCAGGTACTGTGAAGAATTCCCCCAAGCCCGATGAAGGTGAGTTGCAGGAGGTGATTTTTAAATGCTGTTACACGTGCAGGGAACGAGACACTTCCCTTCTCCTGCCACTCACTGCACAGGGTAGGCTGTATCTTCCGCTTGGATTTGTTGGAAGATAGAACCGTTGTGCTGTGCGTGTAGCAGGTACATGTGTTTCCGTGTTGTTGATTAATACAAAAAATGTGAGTCCTGACCTAGAATAATACTGCATTTGTAATTCGGTGTTTGTAGAGATTATGGTTTTTATGTCCAGACACTGAGGCATTCACGTGACATAGATATTTTGCAAAAGCTAAGAAGTAATGAAAAAGTATTTTACTGATCTGTTAAAACTGTTACAGCAGTGCAACAGCTGCTGATCTGCAGTTCAGAGAGAAATGAACAAAACTGGGCTATTCACCTGCAGAGCACAGATAAAAATTAATAAGAAAGTGGGAAGTTAAATAATGAATGAACATCCAAAGGTGAGAAGGTGAAAGATGAGCAGCAACGCATTCTGGTGCTAGAAGTTAAGTTAGAAGTTCTAATCAGTCATTAAAATAAAGGGTAAAGATGGAAGAGTTTGCTCAGAGCAAAGGGTTAGTAAAACTTGAGCAGCAACTTCAAATACTAACAGAGGAACTGAATCCCTACACTTCCCAGGTGTGTTGCTTGCAGACTCACTTCAGAGTACAGCTATTTGCAGATAAAAGCTATTCTAAAGTAGCAGTATAGAAATAAAACCTGTGAATTTAGCTTTTGGAAAGGAGTCATACACATTTAGGCAAACAGGGATGGAATAAAGCACAAATGCTTGTAGGCAGATACAAAAGCAGGGATTCTGCTGTTCACCTGAAGTTTTCCAGAGCAACCAGCTTCCACAAAAACCCAGAGCTGGCCACAGCAATTACGCAGATAAGCTCCCTCTTCAAACCACAGCCCGCAGTGCTGATAGAACACACACCAGGAAAATAAGTATTATTTCCAAAGGTATTGGTGGTTACTTTCTCCTGGATGTGAATCTTAAAGAACGCTTGTGTTGCTTGTCAGGCGGGAGTTTTAGATCTTGAACTCTGGTGAATTCTTTTACCCTGAGCTGGCCTGTGTAGAGCCCAGAGAGTCAGCTGGGGCAATTCCTGCTGTCCCTGCTGGAGCCACGCTGTCTGCTCCTACACTGTGTTATCCTACAGCAAAGGCTGCCGGGGCACACCTGGTTCGTCATTAGCCAAGGTGGGCTCTTTGGGTAGAAAATTAGTGCGTTATTTCCATGGAGATGCTGCGGTCCAGCGTGCTCTGGGCTGCCTTTAAATCCAGGGCAGGGAGCCCTTGGCACACGGGCCGTGTCCTTTGCTCTGCTCCGCTCCCCTGGGGCTCCCCAGGCACGGCTGGGCTTTGATGGTCCCTGTGGGGCCCAGATGGCGCCATTTTGGGTGAGGGGGACAGTCTGACGTGGGGGGTGAGGGCAAGGGTGGGGAAA
>VXAZ01008131.1:1951-19192 GCA_013399875.1 Gymnorhina tibicen | reverse complement strand
GGGAAGGGAAGGGAAGGGAAGGGAAGGGAAGGGGGCGGGCAAAAGGGGCTCTGCTTCTGCTTCGGTTGAAACATCGCTTCTCCAAACGCAGTAACGTCTCGAAATGCCCCGGCCTGGCTGGTGCATGAGGTGAGTGTTTCGCGCCGCCTCGGCCAGTGGGCTCCAGTGCAGGGGAGGGGAGTGCTCCGGGGGAGTGGGGAGCAGCGGTAAGATTGAGGAGCTCGTCGAAGTAAGGACGGGCAGCCAGAGCCGCTGGAGGCGTAAAGGACTGGTGGGGTTTTAGTTGATTTTTACAATATACGTGAGATCTGGGGGAAGAATTGGGCGATGCTTATGCGCAGTCCGGTCTGAGAGGTTCTCCCTAGGGACGGGATATCCGCACGGGATGGGCGTTAAATACGCGTATCTGACGGGAGTTGTATGAAGCTGTGGGACGCTCTCTGTGGCTGATTTTATAACCATTGCTCTAGTGGAAAAATGCTATTGGATACTCGTTGTGTGAAAAATCCAGGTGTTCTGCAAAGAAACATCTGTGTCAAATTACAGTTTTGCTCACATAAAATTCTTTACATAAAGAAGCAATCTGTAAGGGGTTGGATTTTTTTCCCCTACGCCAAGGGCATGTGTTTTTCATTTTGTTTTTTTTTTCCACTTTATGGACACAATTATACTCAGTTAATGAGCTCTGAAGAAGTTGACATAAAGGTTACACTACTACATGGACCCTGGGGAATCTTTGCAGAGAAGGAAGTATACAGGCTTGTGGGACTTTGTGGCTGCATAACTGGGCTCTTGGTATCTTCTGAAATGACATACATGAAGGAAGGCCAGATGGCTGGTAGTCATGGGAGATGCTAGATCATCACCAAGTAGTCTTGGTGATGATTTCTTGAGTGTGTAGTTGCTTTGCTTTGATGCTACAGGCTTGCCTGTGTGTGCTGTGCCCCAGCTGCATTCTGCAGAACACTTGAATGTGGTTATCTGTTTGTTTCCCATCTGAGAAAGGTTCCTTTGTGTGTTCCTCTCCACTTAATTCAGTCTGCCTCACTCTTCACTTGAAGGTGCATTGTTATGTGCAACCTGGGACCTGTTGAAATACAGTTCACCTTGGCATTAAAGTGAAAACTGGATATAGGCTGATTCAAGATGTTGATTCCCTTTGGCACCTGGAGGAAGCAAATTCCATCTTGGCATCTGATTGTGTGAGACAATGATATGAAATATTTGGAGAAGTGGAAATAACTTTAATAAAGTACTTGTACAGATCCTTTTGACAGCAGGTGAGGATAGGTTATTGGCTGGTTCATGTTAGCACTGAAGAGACTACTGAGATTTCTAGTATATCAAACTGTATATAATTTAGAGTTGATGTACCAGTCCTTAGTTTCTTGTTGCAGCTAGTGTTTGCAAAAAGTTGAGAACAAAATAATTGTCTTGTGAACAGAAAGACAGTTTACAAATTTAAATTACCCCTCAGTGGCAAGAAAACCACTTTTCTTATGGTGGGAGTGTTGAAAAATTGTGAAAATATTTTTAGCTAGGTGGTGGTGTTTTCTTGTTTGCTTTTTCAGCTTCTAACCTTTGTGGTGGGGAAGAAAACCATCCATAAAAGCTGATGTAGACTTGTTGCATGCCTTACTTGGTGTGTGTGTGTTTTTTGTCAAGCAGAGACAGCAGGTATGACAAGGCTGACCCTCTTTATTCATGTTGAGAGCAGTAGGCATAGCAGTGAGATTAGGAAGTTTGGAAAAGTTGTTGGCAGACGAAAAAAAATACACATAAGTATTTTCTAGAAACCTCATGATAATAGTAGAGGGATGGAATTGGCTTGTGCATGCACGTTTGCATGGCCATGGAGTGACCAGAACTCAAAGAGATGGTCTGGTCCAGCCCTGCTGTTGCAGGGTAGGATGGTATATTATGCAGCTGTCATAGTAAGCTTTGGAAATAGGTTTCCTTCTTCTTCAGCATCAAAGAATTAAGAAATTTTCACAAAGAGATTTAACACTTGCATTAAAAGAATATTCTGAACCTTTGTTTCAGGGTTTCAGTTCATTTTTAACTAATGGAGTGCATAGTAAAAGCTTGTCTATGTTGAAGGTTGTTGCTATGACTGGATGTGTGGGATTTTTCTGTGTGCCTAGAAATGCTGGCATTGGGCTCAGAAGTGGGGCAGAACAAGTCTGGTACAACACTTCCAGGGTTTGTCTACTTTGTGTACCTCCTGGTTTGTATTTTGCAAGTAGGGACTGGATGCTTGCAAGAATCGCTGCAGTTCAGAAGGTGACTGAGGTGTATCATACTGATTTGCCACACAGTTCTGCCTAATACTGCTGCTTTATTCTGTTACAGTAACCATTTGACCCTTCCCTCTCTCCTCCATCACATGCTTTCAAGTATAAAATAACTTTAGCATCTCAGGACGTTTTTTTCTTCCCAGTATAAAAGTTTTCAGTTTCATGTGGTCTTGGGGACAGATGAGTCATCCAATGTTGAAGGCCAAAGGAGTCTGGCAGTGTTTTCCCCATCCAAAGGGCTGAGGTAGAAGTTTGTTTTCCAAGCAAAACCTGAGAGCTGTTATGAACTGCTACTAAAGCTATCAAAAACTGTTTTGAAACATGATCCCCTGCTGAAAGCAAATAGAGAATGGAAGGTCCCTTGCCCAGTCTGAAGTGCATTCACTATAAGAAATATTTTTTCGTCCTGTTTAGGCTGGAGGGTATCCTAGGAGAGCACTGTTTCCTCTGAGTCTGGCCAGTACCTGGCAGTGTGAGAAGGGTCCTGAAGTGAGGTTTGTAAAACTAGGCTTTTCTTGAAATCCTTAAAAAATTGCGTTCTTGACCAGCATGCATACTTTTTAATGTCCGTTCATCTGTGTAGGTGAAGTGTCATCTTACCTTTTGATGTCTTCATGCTGAACTCCAGGATAACTGTCGGAGATCTGCCTAGAAACAATGTGACAGGCAGGCCTGCTGATCTGCTAATGTTGAAAATGAAGCAATAGGTATGCTGTTAAAGGCTGAAGGGAAGCCATTCTTAGAAAGTAGTCTGAAGCTTTTCTGAGCCCTTCAGCTTCCAAACCTGCCAGCAATATTGGCACTATTGATCAGCTGTCTGAAATCCTCTTGAGCCTGTATCTCTAGCATACACCAAGCACTGACTGGTATATGATAGCAAATTGACAGATGATGGTGTTGGATTACATGTTTCTCCCATACACTGATGCACACAGTTTCTGTTCTTAGCACAAAAATGGAAGTAAACATGTTCTTACCCACACAGCACCAGTATGACTTTTCTGAAGAAAAAGCACCTGTCAAAGTGCAACAGCTTCAGAGGAGCTTTGCTACAAACTTGAGACTTTGGCTTGCTTTCTGAAAGTGGCATGTGTAACAGTATTTTAGTTTCCCAATTCTTTGCCCACATGAAAAGTGGGAGCTCTTTCTGGAGAAATTGGGTTGATGGTTCTTAGATCTCATTCTGAAGTATTGTGGCCGTGCTGGTTCCTTGTAAATGTTTGCCAGGCTATGGGACCTTGGACTGGTAGCTCTAGTTGTGATGACTGCAGCCGATCCAAGGATTTTGCTTAGCTGCATCCTACAGTGAGGTTGTTGGTTTTCTAGCTGGGATGCCAAATATATGCTGCTCCTGGAGGCCTAAAATTTTCTGAAACTTTGAAGGATACAGAAGATGCTTTTCTATACAGCTTTCTTTGAACATTAGAAAAGAAAAAAACTAGACTATCTACTGTATGCTTAGCTTTTAAAAAATAAACTATCATTTTAGTCAGTGGACAGTATGAGTGTTCAGCATGCTTATCAAATCCACATTCATTATTTTTGGAAAATATTGACTGTTTCATCCTAGGGAAGCTGTGCTATGTGTTAAGACCTTTTTGTTTTGTCTGATGCATCCCTAAAATAGGGGAAAACCTGAAATGAGAAAAATAAGAGTAATGAAGAAGCAAAAAGAAAGGCTATACCTGTAGGGCTTATAAATAGTATGTTAATATAACATTAGGTCTAGCGTAGATACACAAGAAATGCCTTCTTTCTAGGTGGAAAAATGTTTCTAAAATGAAAATGTCATCCCTATGTATATTAATGTTAATGTAGCCCAGGAGTTACACAGCTATATGTTTTGTAAATGCGTACAGCACTATGGGTTCTGAAATTGAAATAATTCAGATAGTGCTGCTTTTAGTTATACAGCTTGTTTTGATGTGCTGCTGTGTCATTTATAGCAGTAGCCTAAAAATTACCTCCCTGCATGTTTTATTTTTGTAATTGGGATTGTCTTGTTCCTTCCCTGCCCTGCATCAGGTCTCAGGTGCAGAGGTACAGGAGCATTTTTATTATCCCCCCCAGGCCAGGGACAAACTCCAGAAGTGATTCCAGCATAGGCTCCAACTCCTGGCTATGCTTCCCCCCCTCCACCCCTTCTTGTGCACCTGCTCACTGGCAGAGCATGGTATACTGAAAAGTACTTGATTTAGAGTAAGCACTGCTTAGCAACAACCAAAACATCAGTGTGTATGATGTCCTACCCTTAAGGGGAAAGGAGCACCCAAGATTTGTAGATGGTCGTGGTTGAAAGGAATGACAAAAGTCAGAGGGTCCACAAAAGCTCACAATTTTATTAGTAAACTACACACTTAGCATGGAAATTGGTATGCTAGTCCCTGACCTACTATATAAGTACATGGCAGTGGGTTTTGGATAAAGGGGTAGGGCAAAAGGGAAGAGAGAAAGTGAGAGATTAATTAAAGAGGGGGAGAGAGAAAGTAAAAGAGATCACCAGTCCTGGTTCCAGCATCGATACAGCTGGGGTGTCTAGGGTTCTGGGTGCGCCACCTGGGCTTTGTGGGGGTACCTTTTTATACATAATTTTTCCCCACCCTGGAGATAAGTTTATTGCTTCCTTATGCAGATTAGTTCTCATGTGCAGTCTGTTCTGGACCTTTATGGAAGTGGGTCGGAAGACTTCAGGGGTCTTCGGTGGTCTTGATCCCCCCCAGTCCATGCCTGCTTCTTGACTTTATTCCTGCATTTGTGGTGTATTGTGTTGTGCTTATCTCCAGAAACTAGAACAAGGACATTTGTCCAAGAAAAGTGCTGCCCTACCTCCACGTGGCCCCCTTGTCCAGCCACATCCTGTTCTTTCTCACAGTGTGTTATTACCAACAATCCTTGGCTGTTATTACCAGCAATCCTTGGTTGGCTCCACAGCTATCTGGCTATTGGTGTTTGAGACATACACATTAGCCCCTTATCTTCTGGGATTCTACACCACTCCATGGCTCAAACATCAATATAGACTTGGTGATCCATTGAAAAAGGAAAAGAAGAGAGAGGGAGAGACAGAAAGGGGCAAATGCATTCTATAAGCAATCTCTAAATTTTGGGGATAGTCTCTTTTTAATCCCCCACATCTTAAGGTGTAATTCAATTACCAAAATGAAAAGCAGAGGTTAACATTAAAAGAACAATCACAGGGTGTAACATCTTGTTAAGAATTCCCATTGCTGTTGGTGACCATCCAAATAAAATGTCCTACCAGTGGTGTTCCCTGTTTTTCTTCACTTGTTGCAATACTTGTTGGATTTCTTCCACATCATTATAAATGATAATCAAAGTCTTTTGTCCGTATCAAGGTGAGATTCGTTCCAATAGGGATAGGCTGTATGTCTTAAATCAGTGTATAATTAAATAATAAAAACTGATAAGATATAACAGGAGCTGAGTAAATAAAATTGCATCCCATAATGTTAACAAAATTACAGACACATATTAGAGTCATTACTTGTATCTACAGTAAAGTTGTCTACAAGTACAAAATCACAAGGGGTTCTCATACAGGCACATCCATTCCATTGGGCCTGTACTCTGTTCCAGGGGATAGAGTACAGCTCCATTGTGATTTAATAATGACATAATGATTGGATATGTAGTATATACCAAAGCACTGTGTATTGATAAAACAAAAACTGTGGCTTTACTCTTGGTGGGGTCATAAGGGAAATTAACTAGTTACCACCAAGAGTGGAGTTCCCTTTCAAATTTGGTTGCATTAGCCCAGGTTACCTTTTGAATTTCAGTGGACAAATTGCTTTTATCTCCTTCCTTTATAATTGCTGCCACAGTAAATTGCACCCACAACTGAGAAGCATGTGTGATGCAGAATGTACTATAGTTACCATACTGATTAGCATAAATAAAAGAACTGAGGGTCTCCACCCTCAGGGTTGAGCTTGTTGATGTGTGAACCAGATTTGGTTCATGCTGGCAATGATTGCTCCTGCAAGAAGGATAAGCAGTCCTTTGATGGTTAGCTTCATCTTCAGTGGGGGTGTGCTGGCATCATTCCTGGAAAGAGAAAACAATACAAGTCTTGGCAGGGTTATTCCGGACAGGTTGCCCCTTAGTGGCTCAAGTTGTCTGACAGCTTGGACTAATGACAAAATTATTTTTTCCCACTCAGACTATCTCTGTTCTCTTTTTAAATGCAGTTGAGTTGAACAGTAAAGATATTTTTGTTCCATCAGGCCAGTTTGGCCTTGACATTCCTTAGGTAGAATCTCAACTTATACTTCATGAAGTACTTTCTGCACTGCTGTTGCTGCTTCCACCACCTTTTCAGGGTGGTCTCCTGCAATTAGAGTATTATGTAATTTCGTGTCCAGAGGGAGTGAGACTGTCTGTAAAAGTTCAGCAAGCGCAGCATGCGCAATCACAGGTGAATGCTTATACCCCTGCAGGAGTCTGTTAAAAGGTGTATTGCACTCCTTTCCAGGTAAGTGTAATTTGAGCCTTGTCATGTTCCCGGTGTGGAATCATAAAAAACCATTTTTTACATCTAGGGTTGCCATCCACAAGTGGGATGCTCTCTGAATTTGAGTTACCAGTTCTGCAAAAGTTAGCACAGCAGCAGTTAAAGGCATAGTATTGGCATTCAATTGCCTGTAATGAACTGTAAACCACAACTGTCTGTCTCTCACCAGCCAGACAGGAGAATCAGAAGGGGGGTGTGAGTGAGTGATAATACCTCTTTTCTCCAAATCTGTTACCACCCCATCAATGCCCAAGCACATAGCTGCTGGTAGTGTGGCTGTTAGGTTTGTGGTGCAGGTGTTAGTGGGGCCAAATCGACTAGAACTTCAGAAATTCCACCTCGTGCCACAGCAAAAATCTGGCACTGTGATACACTGGCAGTCCTTGGATCAGGGACTGCAGGTGCTGCGTGGAGCAAGTACACTACAGTCTCTGGTTTGGGTTAACATTTGAACCGAAGGAGCACACGCTGCTGTCTGGATGTCAGGTTTGATTGTTCAGAACATCAAAAAATATTTTCATTACGATCTTTAATTGCAAAGCGAGTAGCCAACATCCGCTTCTCACCCAGGAGCCATAAATTAACCGTAGCAGCTTGGCAGATAACACTTGCTTTGTTTACTCCAGTGATTTTAATTCTGTTGTCCAGGTTGTACACCCAGCTTCTCAGCATCCCACTGCATTAATATTGAATACTGTGCTCCCATACCTATTAGAAACTTTATTAATTGTTTATGAGAAGCAACTGGAATCAGAATGTCTGGGCCATTTTTATGTATTCATTGATAGGATTCCACTTGCTGGATTTCAGTTTTGCCTGGCTTGTGGCCAGAATGCTCACATTAGCCCCTTCTGGGCTTCTACAGTGTGTTATCAACATTATTCTCAAACTGAATCTAAAACAGCACTGTAGCAGCTGCTAAGAAAAAAATGAACTCTATCCCAGCTACAATGGGGACAGTATCCACCCCTTATTCTATACCATTTACATCATGCCAGATGCCTGACTTTCCACTATGCCATTGCCTTTCCTGTCTTTTGATAGATATACACACAGATATCATTTTATTCCCTTAGTCGATGGGCCATCCCTATAAAAGTCTGATGAGTTCATTTAGTCCATGACTTTGGAATCCATCTATCATAACAGTCTTTCAGGCAGGAAAGATAGTGTGTTGTCTTGTCACATGTTGAAGCCAGTTCTGATTCCATCAAGGCTGCCCTTGTTTCGTTTCATCACAATTCATTTATCATTAATGTGGTGATTGAAGGGGAGTTGTGTTCAGATCCCCAAATCTAGAGTGGCACAGATGGGCATTGTGAGATGCCCAGTGCACTGACGGGCATATAGCTGCCATAGAAGTGATAATAGTGTTATATAGTTATTAACATCATATAGTTAAATTCATTGTCTGTTCTCACCCAAAATCAAATCCCCTTGAGGTACACACCAGACTTCCCCATCCTCCCAGATTACCCACCTAGTGCCCATGGGTCCTTGAGCAAAAGCAATCCCATGGATGGGTTTGGCTTTGCCTGAGGCAGGAATAACCCAGACTGTTTTCCCCAGCATATTTTTAATGTGCACTACAGGAACTTCATCTCCTCCTACAGTATGTAAAAGTTTTGATTGGGCAGGGCCAGCCCAATTGCCAGATCCTCTGGTGTTGACTAACCCTGTGGCCTTTGCTCAATATGTATCCCAGTGTTTGAAGGTACCACCACCCATTGCTCTCTGTATAGTCTTTAACAGTCCGTTACATCATTCCATCTTTCCAGAGGCTGGTGCATGATAGGGAATGTGATATACCCACTCAATGCCATGTTCTTTGGCTAAAGGGTCTATGAGGTTGTTTCAAAAATGAGTCCTGTTGTCTGACTCAATTCTTTCTGGAGTACCGCATTGCTGTAAGACTTGCTTTCCAAGGCCCAGGATAGTGTTCTGGGCAGTGGCATGGGGCACAGGTTATGTTTTCAACTATCTGGTTCTTGTTTCCACCATTGCAAGCACATGGCACTTGCCTTGGCGGGTTTGTGGGAGTGTGATATAGTCAGTCTGCCAGGTCTCCCCATATTTATATTTCAGTCATTGTCCTCTATACCACAGGGGCTTTAACCACTTGGCCTGCTTGATTGTAGCGCATATTTCACATTCATGGATACCCTGTGTGATAGTGTCCATGGTAAAGTCCACCCCTTGATCACAAGCCCATTGATATGTTGCATTTCTTCCTTGATGGCCTGAGGTGTCATGGGCCCACTGAGCTAGAAATAATTACATCTTGGTGGCCTGATTCACCTGTTAGTCATTCTGATATTCTTCAGTGGCCTGACTCTTGGGTACATAAGCATCTGTGACTGTCGCGAGTGAATGTTTAAAGGTCGCCTAAAGAATCCCTGGCAACGGTATCGGCAAAAACTAGATGGTTAAAACACACCAAGAAAAACCAAACAAAAATCCAAAATCAATCAACTTGAAATGAACCCAAAACTATCTATGTGGAGGCTGGGAGGGGGGTAGACAAAAGGCTATGAAAGGGTAAGAATAAAAAGGAGACCCTCTTGTTGAGTCACAAGGTTCAGGGTAGACCCCCATGCTAAACTGAGCCTGGATTTGATCAACAGTTCATGCCTAAAGGCCCAACAGCACTTAACTTAAAACTTAATTGATAAGTTAAGCAATTTAGCAAAGGATTCATATAGAATTTATTATACCACAACAGTAGCTTACTTACAGGCCTAACTTACCTACAAATCTAAAGTACTTAAGAATCTAGGAGAGCAGCATTCCTAGCACATTTGCTATAGCATATGCACACTTGCACACACACAAACCTAGCGTTTGTACAAGGTACCTCTGAAAAATTCCCCTTAAGTTCAGTGAAATACTCACTTCGGATGCACTTGCATCTTCTCAGCAGGAGAAAGGTTGAGGGTTCGAGGAGTGGGGGGTATTAGCCCAGGATCCATTGGCGTTGTTCAGCAATCCTCTGAGTATAGCAAACTTGAGAGTTCGCTGGCTCTGAGAGGCCCCACTCGGAGGTTGCTGGTCACAGCCCGCTGCAGTCCAGGAGAGCTCAAAGGGTCTCATTTTGGACTGCTGTTTATAGAGTTGCAAGAGAGTGGGCTTTAGTCATAGTAATTTCCCATCCTGGCTGCATTTCAGGTTGGTAACGTTCTTTGAAAGCTTGATAACAAAAATATTATTCCACTTGGATTGTTATTCAGGCAAGACAAATAAGTTTCCAAGGCTGTTCCTTCAAAACCAGGAGCTCGTTAGACAGCCAAAGTTCCTGAGAGCAGACAGTGTTTCTGATAAGCTCAAGAGGTGCTTAGTCCAAGTGCTGTTCATCAAGGCCAAGACCTAACAAGCATTTCTCAGATCATAGTGTGGGCTGAGGTGGGGGGGGAGATGCATCACCACAGTGGCCTTCACCTGGGCAGCAATATTGTTCCACAATGCAGCAGCCCATATGGGATTACCCCTATGCTGCCAGTTATTCTGCTTTCATTGCTGCAACCACCCCCACGGGGCATTTGCTACCATCCATGAATCAGTGTAGAGGGAAAGTATTGGCCATTTTTCTCATTCATCAATGTCTAAAGCCAGCTGGAGAGCTTTCACCTCTGCAAACTGACTCAACACACCTTATCCTCCAGCAGTTTTCACAACTTGTCATAGGGGACTCCATACAGCTGCTTTCTACCTTCCATCTTTTCCCACAATATGGCAGAGCCCATCAGTAAACAAGGAATATTGCTTCCTACTTTCTGGTAATTTCTTATACAATGGGGCTTCTTCAGCACATGTAGTGGTTTGACCTTGGCTGGTGCCAGGTGCCCATTAAGCCACTCTATCATTCCCTTTCCCAGTGGGACAGGGCAGAGAGAATAAGATGGAAGACAACTTGTAGGTTGAAATAAAGCAGTTTACTAAAGCAAAGAAAAAAACCAAGCAAAAGTTTGTGCGTGCATAAGCAAAGTGAAAAGTTAATCTCTACTCCCCATCAGCGAGCGATGTTCAGACACTTCCTGGGAAGCAGGGCTTCAGCATGCATAGTAGTTGCTCTGGAAAACAAATGTTGAATAACGAATGCCCCCTATTCCTCCTCTCTCCCTTACCTTTATATCTGAGCTGACATCATATGGTATGGAATATCCCTTTGGTTAATTTGGGTCAGCTGGGCTGGTCGTGTCCTCTCCCAGGATTTTGTCCCCTCCCAGCCCCTTGATGGGGGAAAGGAGTGTTAGAGGGACAGTGCTGTTTAGCAGTAGCCAAAACACTGGTGTGTTATCAACACCCATCTAGCTACCAATGCAGAACACAACACTGTGAGGGCTGCTAAGGAAAAATGAACTCTATCTCAGTCAGACCCAATACAGCAGATTATGTCCTTCTCTGGTGACATTCCAAAATCTTTGCTTTCTGGCCTGTCCACGATCACTTCCAAGATTCCTGGATGACTGAGGTTTCCTATTTGAGCTTTGATCAGTGTGACCCACACATCATGCAACTGATGCTACATGGAGTATAGAGGAGTCCCTCCCTTTGAGAATCCAGCCCAGCACTGGCAGTCAGCATACCAAGAGGAGCTGTGCTTCAGTACCCATCATTTCTGAAGCAGCTCAAACACCTTAATAAGATGCCAGTATCTCTTTTTCAGTTGGACTGTATAGCAGGCTTTGGATCCTCTGGATCCCTGAGTCCAAAAGCCTGGGGGTTGACCTCAAGTACCAGAGGCCCCAAGTGGGGGCCATTCTCCCCAGCTGCAGTGTAGAGCACGTTTTTTTTCATCTCTTCCTGTTTGGACTGGCCTGAGGGCTACTGTATGAACTATCTCCTGTTTAATTTGTTCAAATGCTTTTTGTTGCTCAGGGCCTCATTTGAAATAATTCTTCTTCTGAATCACTTGCTAAAGAAGACTTACAATGAGACTGTACTTCAGAATATGCATTCTCCAGAAACTCACAATGCCTAAAAAAGCCTGAGTTTCTTTCTTAACAGCAATGTCTCTGTGTGAACCGGATATATGGAGGTAACACCAAGATGGCCACGATCACAGGATCAACTAGGTTGGAAAAGACCTTTGAGATCAAGTCCAACCTATGACCTAACACCACCTTGTCAACTAGACCATGGCACTTAGTGCCATATCCAGTCTTTCCTTAGACACCTCCAGGGACAGTGACTCCACCACCTCCCTGGGCAGCCCATCCCAATGCCCAGTCACTCTTTCTATGAAGAACTTTTTCCTAATGTCCAACCTAAACTTCCCCTGGCACAGCTTAAGACTCTGTCCTCTTGTCCTGTCTCTGGTTGCCTGGGAGAAGAGGCCAACCCCCACCTGGCTGCAACCTTCTTTCAGGTAGTTGTAGAGAGTGATAAGGTCTCCCCTGAGCCTCTTCTTCTCCAGGCTAAACAACCCCAGCACCCTCAGCCGCTCCTCATAGGACTTGTGTTCTAGACCCTTCACCAGCCTTGTTGCCCTTCTCTGGACACGCTCCAGCATCTCAACATCCTTCATAAATTGGGAAGTCCAGAACTGGACACAGTACTCAAGGTGTGGCCTCACCAATGTGGAGTACAGGGGAAGAATGACTTCCCTGGTCCTGCTGGCCACACTATTCCTGATACAGGCCAGGATGCCACTGGCCTTCTTGGCCACCTGGGCACACTGCTAGGTCATGTTCAGTCTGCTGTCAATCAGTACCCCAAGTCCCTCTCTGCCTGGCTGCTGTCCATCCAGATCCACAGCTGAAGTGTGAAGAAAGGATTTATTCCATTATTTCGCTGGCAAAATAGGGACCCATACACTGCTAAGCTTATTGCATTTTAGCAGGGGCAAAAAGCGCTCAGGCTGTTTCCGGTCTCGCATATCAAAGGCCTGGCACAGGCACAATTTTTCACAAGGCTGTGTTTAACAATCTATAAGCTTCTGATCTCCCTTCCCCCCTTACTTCACAGTAGGCCTAGGCCTATGAGGAATGCTTTTTAGGTCTTTTTACAGCATTATGTTATCTGACTTCTCAAGATAGACAGAAACAACAGTGAATTTTCCCAGCCTTAATATTTTTAGTGCCCCCGAGCTGCAAGGTCATCTTGAGCACAACTCTCTTCACCAAGCTTCCTTTTTTAACCCTTTCCTCCCCACAGTCTCCAGCAACTAGTATCTTGTTAATCATATACATCGGGATCTGATGATGTCCATCTTGCCATTTTATATTGCTAAAAACCTGAATCTCCTGTCAAAGTCCTTTGACCCTACTTTGTTTTATGGCAAATCCAGCTTTCAGAATGATTTGGACTATTTTCTTCCCTTTCTCAATATTTTTTTCTGCTGTATTGCCTCGCATGATGTCGTCATCAACATTTTGCAGATATTCTGGAGGTTCGCCCTGTTTCAGTGCAGTCTGGATCAGTCCATGGCAGAAGGTAGGCCTGTGTTTCCACTTCTGGGCAATCAATGCCAGGTGTAGTGGATGCCCCTCTGCTGCCAAAGGGATGGAGAAAAGTGCATTAGTGATATCAATCATGGCATACCACTTGGCTGCCTTTGACTCCAGCTCATATGGAAGTTTCAACATCTGGTATGTCAGTGCTTGGCAGTGGTGTCACTTCATTCAGGCCACGATAATCTACTCTTAGTCTACATTCTCCATTCGACTTTCACACTGTCCATATGGGACTATTAAAGGGCGAGCAGGTCCTGCTGATCACTCCTTGGCTCTCCAGTTGATGAATCAGCTTAAGGATGGGAATGACAGAGTCCCAGTTGGTGTGCCACCAGTACACCACTGTGGTAGAGATTGGTACCTATTGTTCTTCAGCTTTCAGCAACCCCACAACAAAAGGGTTCTCCAAGAGGCTAGGCAACAGTCAGCTGTTGGGATACTCCTGTCACTCCAGAAATACAAATGGGTTCTGCTTCTGCATAGCTTGAAGGCATTAGGGTCCACTGTGCAGTAGACGTGCAGTAGATACACCAGTATCTACTAGAGACCCACAGGATAAGGATACTCCTGTGGGTCTGATGTGCCAGGCCTTCTGATCCATAGAGTCCAGTAAACCCAGTTGTCCCTCTCCTCTACCTGGCCTGAGGCAGGGTTCCTTTACTACTGGTCATAGGATTCTCCACTTCTTGTAGCAGTAATTAGAATTCCTTTCCATAGGATCAGGAGTAAAATCAGCCTTTCTACCACCCTGCAATTAACATACCCATGCCTCTAGGATCAAAGTAGATTTTCCATCCCACTTACTCATGTCCTCTCCATGGTCCCGCAGGTAAAACCACAGAGTACCCTGTGGTGTGTACTTTCTATATCCTTCTGTGGTGGTTTAGGCCAAATTCAGGGAAACGTCCAAAAGGAACGTCTCCTCAAGGGAAGGCAGGTTATAATTCACCCCTCCTCCCAGCCGGGTTTGGGAAAAACAAATTTTCCTCGGAGGAAAGTGAAGGAGAAAATAAAAACTATTTATTTAACAAACACACAGGAAAATAATAATAATAATGCTAAATAATAAAATCTCTCGCTCTGGAGAGAAAACCTGAAAGATTTTAGAGTCCTTCTGTGGGTGTGGTCTCTCTCCTCCTCCTCGCAGCTGGGTCGGCGTGGGGGGCCTCCCCTTCCAGGTCAGTGGAAGGTCCCCCGGTGGGGTTCTGATGTTCTGGTGTTCTGAACAAGTCCAGAAGAGAAGAAGGGACAAAAAACCGAAGTCCCAGAAAAAAAAAAAACCCTCAACTCTCTGTCTCTCTCCGAAGAAGCAGAGTCGAAAAGCTGACTGAAAAGTAAGAAGAGATGCTTCCCCTGCTCCACCGCAGAAGTAGCTAATCTCTGTGTCCTTGAAGCACAAACTGTTTTGAAAAGTTTGCTCAGTTTTTTTTTTCTCTGTCTCTTGCATCCAGTTTTAAAGGCATAGAAAGGCTCAGGAATCATGTCTGGGCATAAAGCAGTGATAGGGGATACAACAGCATAAAGTCACCCCAAGACACCTTCCTGATGAGTGGAAGGACACTTACTGTTCATGGCTGTGATGCTGGTCCATACAGGTAGGGAGGGAATAGGATCTATCCTCTGAGTTGCTGGACCAGTTTCTCCACAGCCAAGACAAGGGAGGAAGAGAGATTGTCATTGTATTCCCAGAGCTGGTGACCCACTTCATCCACCATTGGTGGCCCATTGTCTCTCCAAACTGTTGTTGCCAGTGGTTTGGTGTGCAGCAATAGTGCACTCCATACAAATTTCCACCACATGGGTCATGGTCATTGGACTTTGGGTCTGTGGGTAACTGCACATTTTTTGAGTCAAAATAAATCATCTCTTGCATGGCTAATTCTGTCAGGTACTGGCTACCTTTCTTTACTGCAATCTACTTGCCTGGGTGACATATAACATCTTCCTTTAATGCTTGGTAGGAGTTGCTTCCAGAAGCTAAGGACTCCTGTCCTTCCAATCGCCTTGTCAATGCCTGTTTGACTAGAAAGTGATCCCAGCTGCTTGGCTTCTCTATCCTCTAATTCCAAACTGTTAGCCCTGTTATCACCTGTCTGCTCCAATGCTGGGATGATATGTGCACCTGCATGATGGCTGAAATCTTTTAGTATCTTGCAGTTCACTCAAGGATAAGGATTGAATGGTTACCTCTTGCTCTGGTTCTGCCTCTTCCTCCTGTTCCTGTGATGGCCCTGCTTCATCTTCCTTTACTAAATGACCTGTCTTTCATGTCCATTTCTTCTTGTGTATAGGGGCAACTGATGCTGGCATGGGTTGGTCCTCTGATTTAGCTGCATTACCTATCACTGGGGTCAGACAAGTTGAGCAAAATGCTAGGGTGAGAGAGGGGAACAACGTGTGCTTTTTAATTCTGAAAGCTTTCATTCAAGGAAAGCCCTCAGCTTACCTACATGGACTGTAAGGTATATGCAGCCTCTTGAATCAGAGAGAATCAAAAGGTTCAAACTTCAACAACTTAGGAGTTGTTGAAGTAACATCCCTAATAACGATGATGGCCAGTATTGGGGACAAGCAGTCATTTATTCACCAAGGATGTCTGACGAAACACACTTACAGGGGTTTATATACACTGCAACTTTTACCCCCCTTCTGAGTTCAGCCCACTATTTTGTCAGATATAGGTGTATCATGTTTCTTCTTGCTGTTTTTCTGTGAAGCAGTATTGCCATCTAACATTCTTTTCTGGTAATTTTGAGGAGGGGTCAGGGGGAGATCTTCCCTTACTTCATCACCATCATCTTTGTCATGCTGTTCTCCAGATGGCCTTTAAAGCCTCACACATGTACTTTTTCTTCTTGTGATGTCCCATTTATTATTTTATTGTTCTAATTTCTTATTTAGACATCTAATTCATCTCTAGTTATAAAATAACTCCAAGGCTCCTCTAGCTAAAACAATACTCTTTTGACTGAAACTTCTGGGGTATAGCAGCTTTTCCTTACCACAGGTATAACACATTCATCAGACTCTAAGCCTGAGTTACTCCCTGTTCTTTCCCATAATATCTATTTTATTTTATTAGAACAAAGTTATCCATTAACTAGAACTAAGAGCAGCTAAAGCAACAAGATTATAAAAACTAAGATAGCAAAGTCACAGAAACACAAATTTCTTAATTAATTTTAATACAGTTCCTTATAAAATTCAAGATCATTAAGTTTCTTAGCTAAATACTATATCTCTCTTTCACTCTCTCGAGTTGTATCCTTCTTGCTGTGAAACTGAAGACAATGTGGTAAGAGAAGAAGAGGGGACCTCATCACTGGTTTGATATGTGGAGCAGGAGATTAAGAATGGAGCTGGCTAATGGCAGGACTGGGAGTCAGTCATGAAGGTGTACCTGTTTTTTCCAGACATCTTAAGACCTTGGCTGGAGTAGTTGTCTTTGGGCTTCTGTGCAGATTATCTGTTGCTTTCCACAGTCTGTAGAAATGCACCTCTTCCCTCACACACGCATAGCATGCATCTTCAGTGAAGTCTTGTTCCATTCTGAAAATAAGGTCCCTGTGAGGTTATTCTGCCACTATAAATTTGACATTGTAGTGATGCGGCCACTTGCAACTAGTAAATCCATCAGTTCCAGCTCTAGCCCTGTGTTGTGGTTTGACACTGGTTTAAACGCCAAACACACAAAATCCAATTATATGCATAAGGGGAATATGGATTTATTGAGGAAAGTGTAAAGAAACTTTGGGGCAAAACAAGGTCCACACTTAAACAGTTGCAATATAAAGGAAAGTTTATTACTAACAGAATGAAAAAAAGAAATTATAAGAAATTAAAGTAAACCTTTAAATGCCTTTCTTTCCCAGTGCTTCTTTCTTTACTACAAACCTCTCACAAGTGAAAACAAAACAAGAACATGGGATTTTTGGTCAGAGTTGCATTTCTACAGACT
>VXAZ01008129.1:1199998-1233667 GCA_013399875.1 Gymnorhina tibicen | reverse complement strand
GGGGGGGGGGCGGCGTGACCGGTGTCCCCTCGTTTCCCGCGTGGGGACAACGCGCGGAGGCGGCGCCTCCTCTTCAGGCGCTCCCGGTGGCGGTGCGTGGGAAGGGGGGGTCCCCACGCACCCCCTCCCCGCGGGGCCGTGCACCCGCGGCTCCTCCTCCCGGCGCGGCTCCGCGGAGCTTCCGCCCGCCCGCGGGGCTTGCTCGGGTGACCCCCTCCCCCTTCACCCGCTCCTCCGGCAGGGCAAACCCGCGCTTCTTGCGCGCTTCCAGCTGGGATGATGGAAGACGAGGCCAGCTCGGGGCCGGGACCCGGGAGCGCGGCCCCGACGTGCCCCTCGCCTCCAGGTCACCCCCATCAAACTCAGGCGCTTCGCTGGATGAAATAAAGACGCTTTCGGCGTTGTTCCGCCGCGCCCCGTTGTCCCCGAACCGGCGGGAAGCCCCCGGGGATGTGCAGAGCGTCTGTGGCTTGCAGAGGTGGGGGCAGTGTGGGGAGAGGCGCTCCGGGGTTCCCGCGTTTTGGGGTAAAATCCAGGAAACGGCTGGCGAAGTGCTGGAGGTGAGGCTGGGATATGCACGTGGCCCTTCGGAGTTTTCCATCTTTTTCGGGGTTTTTTGGTGAAGTTGGCTATGAGTTGGTGGCGGCGGCAGCGGAGCAGCATCCCACTGCCTTCCTGCCTTACTCCCGCTTGGACACACCGGCGTGCTTGGTGCTCAGGTTCTGTGGGAGCGGAAACTGGCTTTTGTTGGTAAGGGTTTGGGTTATGACAAGGCCCAAACAAAGAATAAAAAGAACAAAGAAATAAAATGAAGGATAACCTTGAAGAGGACCCAGTAAACTCATGTTCCTGCCGTGGTGCCTGCCTGTGGATGGATGCTGTATGCTAAATGTGGAGTTAAAACATGCTGAATTGTGGTGGACTTAAATGCTGAGAAAGCAATTTGATTAGCTTTGTGTCTAATCTATAAAATCAGGATAACTTTGTATACAATTTACCATGTATATATGTGTATATATACATACATATGCACACACACACTTCCCAAATCTTGTTATCTGCGGGCTTACATTTAGACAGATTTAGTAATATGTGGCTTGTAATATATTGACGTGTGAATCATTTAACTTCTGTTGTGTTTCTTGGATTGGGGTTTTTTCCCCTCCTTGAAGTCTGGTGTGATGCTACATCTTTGCAGGAAAAATTAAGCTGGCATTATCTTATGTCAGGAAACTTGAACTACTTTGAAGGTTGCTGGTTTGTTTTTTTTCTTGGCAGGTGCCAACTCACATTTCCCAAGCTCTGCAGAAGGTAGTAGGACACAAGTCTGAACTGCAAGCTCTATAGTAGCAATTAGTGCAGCGCGGGGCTTGAGCTGATGAACTTAGCCGGGTGCCAGGGTGTGTTATCTCCGGCCTCAGCCGCGCGCTGCTGCAGCAGATCAGCTTCTGCTGGGGGCTCGCTTGTGTCCAGCTGTGCCACTTAACTTTTGCAGAAACAGAGAGGAGATGGTGATTGTCACTTTGTATGTTTGAGTTGCCTGAAATAAGTATAGGACTTTTCTGTGCTTTTAGTGGTTTTTTGTTGTTTTTTTTTTTTGTTATCGGAAGTGCCCATAAACTGAGCAGTGCTGCTGTACATGGTGTTTACACTTGCAGACTGTGGTGGAGATGCTGCATTGGCTGCCCTGCAGGTCCTGAAGGGAGCTGGAGGCACTGGCCCTGTATCAATCCAGGCATGCGGCTCTGAGCACTCCCAGGGACCTTTGTGGAATAAAATCTGGTTGATGTCTTTGTTGGTAGTGTCTAGACCAGAGGATGAAGTTGTGACCTGCTTTGGATGCTGCTGCTGGGGCTGTGCTGAGGGAGCTCCTCAGGGATTTTTTCAGCCCAGAAGTAAGATATTTTTTGTCTAAAAGGGACGCCGACCAAGGAGTGTGGTGGCTCAACAGCTCCAGCCCCCGTGGAATTTCTGCTTGAGGAGCCTTTCAGTGTCCTCTAGAGAGCTCAGGACTGAAGGCACCAGCATTGCCAGCAACTCTGTGTGTCAGGACGTGCCAGTCCAGTAAGTAATGGAGCAGATAGAGGCATGTGTAATGGTCCTGCTGAACGAGAAGTGCTGCCTGGCAAGTGAATGGAGGGCCTTGGAAAGAAGACAGAGGTTTAGAGACGTGTCAGGCTGATTTTTGCCGTCTTCATTAACCATGGGCTCTGTCCACTCAGTGCAATAGACTTGAAAACCTGACATGCTGAGCAAAGGCAAAGTCTTCTGGTGAATGAGATAGTCTGGCATCTGAAGATGCTGTACATGGATATAGTTTAAACTGGTGAGAAAGTCATGCAGTTCTGATGCAGAACTGTTGGTTCACATAACAGCAGCGGAAGTTTTCATGTTAATTTCACTGGAATTGTAATTCCACCTTCCTGCCCTGCCGACTCTCCTTGCCTACTCGTTGTTGGGGTTAAAAGGAGCTGATATTTATGAGAGGAGGTACCCCTGGCACTCAGAAGACTTTTTCCATGTGCAGGTTTGTGATACCTTATCAGAGGGAGCTGCACAGAGGGATTATAGCCAGCAAGGTGGCAGAAAGGATGGGTCTTGGGAGGAGTGACAATGTGCCCACAGCCACCGCTGCCATGCATCTCTTGATGGTGTTCCCTGCCTTGGGATAGTCTTGCTGCACTACCGTGATGCTAAAAAAGCTGTGAGAAACACAGCTTTCCTTGCCTGGCTGCAAATGGGTGAAAAGCAGCCTCTAGTCCCCCGTAAGTAAATGGCTGTCAGCAGTCTGGACTAATGCTCGCTACCTTTTAGCAGAGGTGCAACTTCTGGGTTATTCCCTTTGCCTCCTTGAGTTTTCTCAGCGCAGCAGTTGCAGTTCCTCCCCTCCCAGTGAGTGCATTTCGTGTAAGCTCATCTATAGGATGTCACTGCACTGATGGTAACTTTTCCTGAGGGAAGTAGATGGAGGCAGCGAGTGCCTCGTCCCAGCATGTGTGTGTGTGTATTGCCGCTGCACAACTGAAATGGTGTTGGGCAACTTCCTGCGCCGCGTCGCTGCTGCGGCGGCTCGGGGTGACTCACGGCAGCGCCCGGCTCTCCTCTCAACAAGTGCTCGCTTGCAGGCTGCAAACCCTGTCCTTGTGGCTGCGTGTGGGGTGTCTCCTTCCAGATCCAGCAGCTCCCGGAGAAGACACAAGAAAACCATGAGATGCTGCTTCACTTTTTTCCTGGCTGGATCTTTCTGTGTGAGAGGTGTGTGTTTGTTCCCTGTCACGTTACACGTGCTAATTTGGTGATATTGCTGGGTGATAGTGAGCTCTCCACCTCATCCTCACCGTGCTGGGTAAAAGCACGCAGTGATGTTCCACGGTGCTTCCAAAATACAGTTTAGGTCAGCAAGAAGAGACAGCTCACTGTGCTTGGGTAATAAATTACATGGAATGGAAGAAGTGCTGCCTGATGCCAGCCAGCATCTTTATGACCCCTGGTACTCTGCCTGCTCCCTGTAAAACATTATGGCTGTGGAAGCACGAGGGCTGGGTCACTCCAGGTTGGGAGAGTGCTGTTGAGCGCTCAGTGCTGGCCTGTATGGTCAGCAGCTGAGAAGCCTGGCAGCTGTGTTTGGGGCAGGAATACCCGTTTTACTGAGTGGTTGCTCCAGGGGCACCAGGACCGTTTTAAGAGAAGCCAGGAATTTGCAGATAGGAATACTTATACTGAAAGTCAGTGATGTGGATTTTGACCTTTTTTTTGCTTTGTGCATTCAAAATTTTTTCCCATTATGTTCAGACTAGACTTAGCACTCCCTACTTTTTCCTCAAGGGTTAGGGAATGTTAGGGACTCCATTAAATTGACTGCTGCGGGCATCACCTCCCACCCCTACTCTTCTGCACACTCAGTCTTCGTGTCTTCTCTCAGGTTATTTTCAGTGCATTCCTAACTTGCAGTGTGTCACTGGTTTTAGTTTCCCAGTTTAAGCGTGGTCCTGTGCTTTCTTTTCAACAGTGTCACTGGATTTTGTGGTGCTTAGATTTGGGGCAAGTACGTGGTTGCCTAAAAGCTGAGTACTGCATAGGGAGAGAACTTGGTGCGTGGAAAAGTTTTGTGAAGTAGAGCTGAAGGAGAGGGAGCTGGGAAGCTTGCTGCTAAGCAGCAGCCACTCATCCCTCATCCTCTGGTCTGTGAGGATCATCCCCGACCAGTTATCAGCCAGTTTGGTTTGATATTGGGATGTCGAGTAGTCAAAAGTAGGAGGATTTGTTTGTTTGTTTAAACAGAAAGCCAAGTTCAACACTGGTGGAATAAAACTAAAAGCAAGTTGGCCAGGGAGGTCAGCACAGCGAAGAGCGTTTCTTTGCCTTCCCTGGGCTCTGGAGGAAAACTCTGGGAGCAGGAGCTGGGAAGCAGCAACTGGGGACAGCTTTGCAGTCACAAAGTTGTACCAATGATGTGGTTTAGTGATACAGCTCCAGAGGTGCTTTCCAGTTAAATCTGTAAGAAGAGTCACTTGGGGTGAAGCTTCAAATTGTTGATTTTCCACTGGAAATCAGGAGTTTTGGTACTTTAAAGGCAGAAAAGCTGTATGGAAAAGATAGCTTTATGTTTTCTAGTATTGGTGAATTGGTACTGACACCAGCTGAAATGTAGCTGTGTTCACTTCTCTTTCAAGAGGATGGTGGAGAAACACACGGAAGGGTTACCCTGGAAAGGGAATTAGCATCAGAATTATTGCGCAAATCATTTGCTCAAAGGCATTTGCTCACTTGTGAACATATCAATGGTTTACAATTTTTTTGCATTTTAGTCCACTTAGCAAGCACAGTATTTCGTTTAAGGAAAATGACCCATAAGCATCTCTTGAAAAGCTACTATTGGCTGTAAAGCATTTTTCTTGAAAGCACTTATTTCCCTTCTCTCCCCTTTTTTTGACACCAAAGGTTTTTCTTAGTAGTTTAGATTTCGCTGCTTGATTGGGTTTGGGTTTTTTAAAAATTATTTTCATATCCCAATTTCTCTGTTAGACTGTTTTCATGTGCATGTTTTAAATCTGAGGCACAGGGAACCAGGTCCAACAGTGACTGCAGCCTTTGGAAAGGCTTCACGTTTGCAAAGTCTCTGAAAGCAGCACTGGAATAAATGTCCCAGGGGCTCTGGGCTGTGCACAGGGTCTGGATTGAGGTCAGGGCATGTCTGAGTTCACATATCATTTTCCTTTCAGATATTTGTTTCAAACACAAACCCACGTATGTATGTGTATATATGTGTATTTAATGAAAAAATGCAAACTTTTATGAAAAAAATTAGATGAAATCTTCCTCTTGCTCCCTGCCCTTTCCTGGGCTATGATAAGGGTTTATTTAATCCCTTCCCTTTTGCAGGGTTTCTTAACTTTTCTTAATATTGGATCTTTGAATTGCTTTTCATTACTTTTTTTCCCCACCCTGCCTTTAATTGTATCACAGGGTGTGAGAGAACGTGAGAGAACACTGACATGAGAGAGCCTTGGAAGTATTTCCACAAATCCCTGGAAAACCTCTCTTCCCCTTTGAGCCCACCAATGCCGGGGTTCAACTGAAGCCCCTGAGCTTATGGCTTGTCCAGTCCTTTGGCTGGTTGGTTTTATTTTCAGGCTGGATTTGAGAAGGTGATAACTGCCTTTTAAATTTTTTTTTTTTTTTAACCATTATTTTTAATTTTCCCCCGCTTTGCAAGCCAGGAGGAGCAGGAAGGGCCCTGCCTGCTGTCGGTGCTGCCCCAGGGAGCATCTCTGGATGTCCTTTGTCAACCAGAGGTTCATCTCTTCCACAGACACTGGGTCCCAGCCTGCTGAAATCTATGGCTGAGAGGTGGTTTTATGCTCAGAAGACTGTAATGCCTTTAGTTGTCTTGGATACGTGACATCATATAGTGTCATAATCAAATATAGGCCTTTCTCAGGGCTGGGGCGGGGAGGATCTCAGCTGACCTCGAGCAGGGGTGTGAGGTGTGCAGGGCATGGGCAGCTTGAGACAAAGGAGGCGTGTGGGGGGAAAAGGTTGTATTAGTAGGGGGCAAAATGGTTTGGTGTCATCCTTTTTAGTGCTCCTGGTCAGGCCGATGAGTGCTTTTTATTGATGGGTTTTCATTAGTTGTGCCAGGATTTTTCTTTTTTTTTTTTTTTGTCACTCTTCCCTCCAACATGCAAAGACTTGTAGGTGGTCCAATGCTGTGTGCACGATGACTTGGAAGTTTATCGCCAGCTTGAGTAGGTGAGCAGTGACAATCCTTTATTTGTGTAATTCTTGGGCTGTTTTGACAACACCCATTGATGTGTTTAAGTCAGGACAAGCCCTTATGCCTCTTGTAGATGCAAGGGAATATGAAAAATGAATAGAGGAGTTTGCTGTTGGTGTAGTTGTTTGCATGCAAAAGCACGTAGCAATGATCTTAAATACTCTTACAGAGCCTGTTTGTGTCAGGACAGAAGTTGTGTGTAAGGCACACACTGCTTTAAGGCTGCATACCCTGAACTTGTTGTGGAGAGAATGGGTGCAGAGCTGCTGTCATTAATCTAAGTGTGATATGGCTGAAAATCTCTTTCCCTGGATTAAAATTATATTCAACTCCTCAGACTTGGGCAGTGCATGTAAGATTTTTTTTTTATTATTATTATTTTTTAAACCTGGAGGGAAATCATTGCACTGTTGTCAGGCTCCAGGTCTTGCCACTATTAGCAGAGGTGACCTAGTTGCTCAGCTGGTCCTGCAGAAATAAAGAGGTGCATTTAGTTGTGGAGAAGGTTGTCCTAACCTGGGGCACTGATGCTGTGCAGGTGCCAAAAGGGCACCTTTCATCTGATGCCACTGTAAAGAAGGATCAAGCAGCAACAGCAGCTCAGCTCTCATGCTAACTTGGCATGGACAAGGCTGTGGCATCTTCTGACAAAAAGGCTGAATTCTTTCTTGCCAGGTCAGTGAGTCCAAGTGTGGTGGCCAGAGTACTAAAATGATACCTGTACACTTACAGCTGCAATGCTGCTGAGTTTGGAGGAGGTCACCTTTGGTGGGATGGTGGCATCTGCCACAGCCTTGTCCTTTGGGCCTGGATTCTGCTGGAGCTGAGACTTCTTCCAAGAAGGGCTGCTGCAAAATAAACGTGCTTCCCTGCTTGCCTGAGGATATGCCCAAGTGGACTTCCAGTGTCGTTAAGTGGTTGGCCTTCATTAAAGCAACTTTGTCTTCATTAAATGCTCACACATCAAAGCATTTGCTCCTGTGGCAGAATGTAGCGGTGCTCAAGGTCTTCCATCGAAATTCAGTTATAGCTGGGGGTGTTTATGGGGGCACAAAAACCTGGCTTAACCCAGATGTGCTCTGCTAGGCTGAGCAGCTTTCAGCGCTCATAACCTTTCCCAAATTTAGCTCTCCAGTGAGTTTGAGAGGAGGCTGCAAAAAATGTCTTTGAGACATTGAGTCTCCCCCAATCTCTTTGTGCTTTTCTGAACCTGACTGCTGCCTTGATACACCTGCAGCCTTAATCAGCCCCTTCGGACCCGGGCTCTGCTGCTTGGGTGGTGAGTGCTCTGGAAGAGCATGTCTTCACTGGGTTTGGGGTGCTGGACTGGCATGGATTAGCAGGGAGGTCTGCTCCTGGCTTTTATGTGATGCCAAAAATCAGACTGCTGGAAGAAGGTTGTCTCTCTCACCTCTTTCCTGATGCAACCTAACTTTTATTTGAGCAACCTCAGTTGACTTGGCAGCCTTTTAATCTTCTTACCCTGGAATCATAGTCCTCTGTCTGTAATTACCATGCAAGATTATGTGCACCTCCATTGTGATACTTTGAGGGGTAAATGTTTTGGTTGGCCTTTCTTTTGAAGGTGCTAACAGGAGATAGGTGCTTGAGTTCCGTAGGATTTGGATGTATGAGGCACTGCTTCCAGTTGGAAGTGTAAATACCAGTGAACAGCCGTGTGCTGTGTCACTCTGTACTCATTGGTAGAGTAAAGCACACGGGCAGAGCACAAACTCTTCCAGGTTTCTCAGAGGTGTGCTTAAAGCATATCATTTTTGCATGTGCCTGGCTGGAGGTTGCCTTGTGGCTCTGCTTGCAGGGCTGGGGCTGTCCCCATGGGAATTATCAAAACATCTGCACTGGAGAGCTGCTTCTGTGCTCTTCCCTTCTCACAGTTTGCTCTCCGTGCTCTTACTGTGGTTTTTCTGCTGGGTCATCCCTGAGCACAAAACCCTGCCAGCTTACAGCAAAGATGACTTTGGTGAATCCCATGACCCTTATGTAAAACATTAAACCCCAAATATTGGAAGAGGTAATCTTGAAAATGACAGCTTGGAAGCTGTGTTCTCACAGTCGTGTCTGCTTATAGGCAATCAGAGCACACATGAAGAAAAAAAAAAATCTGGATTTTGGGGGTCATTAAGGGTCTGTGTGAATGAAGAGGTGTTCTGGAGAGCACACAAGCTGACCGCTTGTGTGCCATCAGATGTGCTCCAGTGGCACTGGTGTCGCTCCTGTGATTTTATTTTTTCTTATTTATTAGTTGATAATAGTCTAATAATGGCCTTTATACCTTTCTAGAAAAAACAATTAATTTCTGATGTGTTCATGTAGAAGATGTATGAGGTGGTGAACTAGGATAAGAAGGTAATGAGATGTGTGGAATTTTGTAATGCATCTGCTAAGAGAAACATGGCACCAACCGATGTTATTTACTGTAAGTATATTATTTGCAGTATTACCTGCAAATAATTTTTATTTTCAAGTAGAGCATTAATTATGCTAATGATTCTCTGCTAAAACATAATAGCGTGCAAACAAGTAGTGCATTGACACCACAAAGTCTACCTGAATATAAGTGCCAGCTTAATAAGTTGTTACATTTTTTCCCTTACATTTTTGAGAAGACTCAGCGTGCCCAGGCCATTTCTGTGTTGAAAACAGACTTTATTGCCCTGTTTTCCCTAAGAAATTAATACTGTGACCTCAGACTTGCATGTGTGTGTGAGCACATGCATGTTCTTGATCTGCCATGCTGACGGAAGATTTGTAAAGGGAGATTTCGTGCAACATGAACCGAGAGCTAAAATTACCAAAACATGGCTGTGAGGTGTAAGCTCCTGTGTAGCTGCCTAAAGAGGTGCTGAACAAGGGGCAGAGTTAATCATTATAAGGAGAACGGAGCAGCTCGCATTGCAGCAGAGTTGGGGTTTGTCTCACTGTATGAATTTTATCACTAGCTCTTTGTTTGGTTTTTTTTAATTTAAGAAAGGATTGAAGAAGTGACATGAGCATATGTATACATGGCTGTGTTTAAAGCCAGCCATTGCTGACTGCCAATATAAATCTGCTCTGGTGCCTTGGGGGAGAAGTAAATTGTAGGGAGAGCAAAGCTATTTTTGACCAGCTATTTGAGCAGCTCACTTTGCTTTAATTTTTTTCTTTTTTTTAATACTGACTGAGCTGGTAGTTAATCATACCCGTCCCTGCACTTAATAGAAATAAGAAACAGAAAATAAAAAATTTATGGATGTTTTCCAGCACTGCTACTGGTAAGCATAAGTGCAGGTGCTGTTGTCAACACAGCTTTGCAATAGCTGGTGCACGAGCGTATGAGCAGATGAAGAGAGGGGCAAAAATTGCTGGTGGGAAACACGGTGTATTTCCTGGGGGAGGCACAAATTCTGCACCTCATGACTGCCTGGCACCAGGCAGGGGCTGGCAGGACTGGGGAGCATAAAATGGATTATCCTCTTGCCTTTCTGTGTCACCATGTCACTCCTCCATTGCACGTCTCATTCCCCTTCTCCAAAATAAGGAGGCTGGGCAGTGTACTGCTGTGGACACGGTGAGGCTGCCAGGTTAGAGCTGGTGGGTCTGGGGGTGGCACAGCCAGGCAGTGGACACTTTGCAGGAGAAGATGGAAGTGCAAGGAGACAAGTGTTTACTGCAGACTGGTGTAAGGGAGCATCCAGTAACTGCTGTCCAGTAGAGCTGTCTGGTGAGACGTGATATGGAAACTGTCCTTGTCTCAAGCTCTGGCACTGGGAGCTGGAGCATGAAACCAGAGTGATAGCACTTACAGGGACAGGGAACTGGACTGGGGTTTGGGTTTTTGTTTGGTTGTTTTGTTGGATCTTTTTAGAGTTAATATGAGCTTCAGCTTCGCTGGTAAACAGTGTCCATAGTTGGAGTGCTTTATGTCTGTAGTGTACGTGTGTGTATGTGTACACACCCTGCATCTGTACAGCAGTTTTGTTGCTCTGTACTTCAGCTGTGTTGGCCAAAGCTGTGGGTGCAGCGAAGCTCTAACATGTTCACATCAGCAGGAAAAAAACCCAGCTGTTTCCATAACATAGTTTGCTAGAAGACCCCTTTCAAAACTCTGAAAGCAAGGTGGTTTTTGTTGGTGTAATGCCTCTACAGCACGGGTAGCCTGTTAGACTGTGCATTCTGTGTGGCAGTTTTTTATAGATAATAATTTTACCATTAGGTTTTTAGTGTTTTGTTGTTTCGGGGTTTTTTTTTAATCTTAAATGGTCAGCCATTATTCCTGCACCAGGTCTGAACTGCCACCCCAGTGGATGGTCCCCTCTTGTTGAGAGCTGGTCCCAGCATCCTCTGCTTTGCAGGGAAGCCCTTTTTTCCCCCTTTTAGGGCAGCAAGCCCTTGCAGGAGAGGAAAAGGATCTTTTGGACCCAGGCAGCTCTGTGGGACCCAGCTGATGAACTGATAGGCTGGCCAGATCTTCCCCTGGTAGAAACAGGCAGCAGCACTTGGGAATGACTGTGACTTGTAGGGGGTTTCAAAGACTTCATTTGCACTGAGACCACAAATAGACTTCATGCTGATTTAAGTTTTGCAATTCCTCTTTCACTCTTTGGACACCAAAGGCAAACACTTCTAAACAGGGTCAGTTTACAATCTAATGAGTAACTTAAGAGTTAGTATGAGAGCTGAAAGGATTAGATCATAACCTGCTAAGGTTTTTTCCAGGTTTCAGATAATGACATCAAAATAGCTATTATTTCTGTGTCTGAGTTGGTGCTTTTAGATACAGCAGTTTCCAAGTGCTTCCCATAAGTTGTGCTTATAAATCAAGGGGAGTTAACACGTGCTTTTGAGTTTACAGGGAGGCTCCTGTTGGACCCTGGCTCTTACCAGTGACTTCAGTGTTTGTGCACAGCATGGGGAAGGTGCAGCCCTGCACTTGCGTTTGGTGGGCTCCTGCTGGATGTGATTGTGGTGGTTTGCACTGATTGCTGCCCATCTCCTTTGTTGCAGACCAATCAAGATAAATGGGTCCAGTCACTGGAATGACTCCGGATAAGAAAGCTGAAACGCCCGGAGCAGAAAAAGCCGCAGGACTACGGCAGTGCCATGGGATGGGCAGCCTGCCTGACGCGGGCGACGCCGGCAAGCCAAAGGCCACCGTGGTGGACAGAGATTCGGCAGATGATGAGCTCACAAATTTGAACTGGCTGCACGAAAGTACTAACCTGCTAACAAACTTCAGCCTCGGCAGCGAGGGCCTTCCAATCGTTAGCCCCTTGTACGACATCGAGGGCGACAGCGTGCCATCCTTCTCACCATCCTGCTACCAGAACCCTGAGAAAAAGTCCTCCACTTCCAAACCCCCTTACTCTTTCAGCCTTCTCATTTACATGGCGATTGAGCAGTCCCCCAACAAGAGCTTGCCAGTCAAAGAAATCTACAGCTGGATCCTGGACCGCTTCCCCTACTTCGCCACGGCCCCCACTGGCTGGAAGAACTCGGTCCGACACAACCTCTCCTTGAACAAGTGTTTCCGAAAGGTGGAGAAAAGCCATGGCAAGGTGAGACCTGGCAGGAGGGAGGGTGGAGCAAGTTTGAAATTCAGGGAGAAATGGAGAAGGTTCAGTTGTTCTTAAGGATATTTTGTTTGGGTTGTTTTCACCCCACCTCTTAACACTTTATTTGCAGATGGAGGTGGTTTGGAAATGCTGCTTCTGAGAAATTGTAGGATGACAAAAGTCACTGGGTTTTGTTACTTATTATTGACCTGGGTAGACCCAGCTGTGGTGCATCCTTTTTAAATCTGGCACACATGCAATTGCAAAGGACTCTGTTTCCATTTACTTACAATTTTGTTAGCCTGCAATAACCAGCCTGAAATTTCAGACAACCCTCCTAGGATTTCTTCTTGATGAAGCTTCTTAAACTAGTGCTTTCTCTATTTTCCAGTGCTTAAATTCTGGGGTATCTTCCTCCTTCCCTGCTTTTCCAGCATGGCCATGGCTACGATTGCACTGGCAAGCAGAGGAGATTGTGGGATATCAACCAGCTTCCCTGGTTGCTAGCTTGGCTAGCAGGGATGTTGCCCCTCTGGGTGCACATGTGGTCCTCTGCAAGGTGCCCTTGCTTGTGGTCACACTGGATGTACGTGGCTGAGTGTTCCTCAGTCCAACAGCTTTCTCAAATATTAAATTGCCTCTTTCACTTGTGATCTCCTGTTACACTTAGCACAGCTCTAGCTTTCCAATAACCCTATTAATTCCTTCATTTAATGGACTGTAATGCTTTAACATCTGTCATAAGATGTGTGTCTCTGTGTGGCGCAGACACGCTTCCAAAAGTCAAGGATGCTCTTTCCTGTACAAGTTCTTTCTTCTTCTGATTTGTATGATTTTACTAGTGATTTTCTTCCTCCCTCTCTCATTTCCCATCTTGTTCCTCAAAGAGCTCGCTCTGACTCAAATAAACTAACAAACCACATACAAGTCAACAAACAAGTCCTGTGCTTGGAGGTCAGACTCGGTGGTAGCAGGCTTGTTATCAGAAATGCCTGCAATGCTTGGAGTGCTTGACAGTCTCTGTAGAGAGGGGTCCTGGAGCGGAGTGGGCACTGATAGGACCAAATACCACTGCTTCTCAATATTCCTGCTTTTGCATTAAATTGTTAGGGTGTTGTTTTCACAAGCAGCAGCTTTGTCCTGGAAAAAAAAGTGACTTTTTATTGCAGTGTGACAAGTCCAATAACTACCCCATTGCTGAGTTCTGCCAAGTGTTAGGACGGGCTCCTAACGTGGCTCCAGGTGCTATAATGGGGTAACTGAGATGCTCAAGCTATCCCTGTGTGGAGGACTGGATCTGAGCAGGGACCACACGCTGCTGCAGGTGACAAAAGTGCTGTTAAAGGCCTGGGTGGCTCTGTCCAAGGAGGGTGACATGACTTTCAGAAAAATTAGGGCAGGAAAGGGAAATCTAAATCGGTCTGAGTTCCTTCTGTCTGTGGATCTGCCCTTTAATGCTCTGCTGTTTCCAGCCTCATGGGTTAGGAGTTACCAGTCACACCTGTTGTCTTGGCGTTTGGGTGGCAGGAGCTTGAGACTGCCTGGTCCCCTGCTTACCCTGGCATCTCCATGAGTATTGCTGGGCTCCGAGGATGGCTTGTTGGTCAATGTGACATCTCTAGTAGGAAGAGCAAAATGCAGAATATCTTCCACTGATGCTGATGTGCTCTGTCAGTGATTTCCCAGGGCTCCAGAAACTGCACAGCTCTCTAATTCTAAAGAACAGAAACTGTGCTTACCAAAAAAAAAACACCCCAAAAAGGCCCTCCTGAAACTTTGCTGAAGCTTCCTCATTTCTAACAAACAGCAGTTAAATCTTTACTCTCTGCCCTGCTTAGAAAAGGACCAGATGAGGGTACTGCTCCAAATTCTTCCTGCAAAATAAGTCTGTGGCACACAGCAGCATGCCTGGGCTCCATGGGTGTTGATGTGGCAGGTGATGGAAATGCTGCAGACCCCTTTGGATGAGCTCCGCAGGTGTCACTTCTTGGAGCAAGCAGCAATTGCTCACAAGCTCCATTTTGCTGATCCTGTTGCATGTAACCATGTGCTAGCCGTGCCTCTGGGTGCTTCCCTGAAAGGGCAAGATAATTTTGTATTTTTTTCCATTTTTTTCTTTGTTAGTGGCATTTTGTACTTCAAAGGGAGCGCACAGTCAGCTTTCTTCTATGCCAAGTAAGTGCCTGTGGAAGCAGAAAGGTCCATGGCATGTTGTATCAGAGGAGCGTGGTTTATTTGGTAACATCAGGATAAGAAGGGTTTTTAAAGCCTTTCAGATGAACCTGGGCTCTTGTGTTGGAAGAATCTAAACGTCTGACAGGAGGGGATGGATGGTCTGTGCCCCTGCATCCCAGGGCAGGCTGCCCTCTGACACCTTCCTGGCTATTGCTGCTGGCTGTCATCTGTGAGATCATCTGTTGGAGGTCTGGCAGCAAAAGAAGGAAGAGTCTGTCTTCACCTTTGCCATAATGCTGATACTTTGTTTTGGATTGGCAGTGCACATTGAAGGAAATCTGATTTTTCCCCACTTACCCCCCTGAGCTGGCACTGCGGGGCAGTTTCAGGCCATTTGCACTGGACTCATTTTGGCTGGTGCTGACCTGGAAGAGTTGCTGCAGGAACATGCCTGCTGTGCCCTGATGGCTCTGGGCATTGTCCACAAGACCCTGCTGGAGCAGATCTGAGCAGAACATCCAAGGCACAAACAGGTGACCCCTCAGCACCAACTCCCTTTCTGTACAGAGCTCTTCCCACCAGGCTGTGCCCCATCATGGTGCAGATGCAGCTCTGGGTGGTCACAGCTGTGGCTGATGGTTCTCTTTGTGTTTATATTTACATCAGCCACCTGCAGGCTGCAGGGGGTCAGGAGTTTAGGACAGCATCCAGCAGAGATTAGGGGAAGACTGTCCTTGCTTGGACCAATGGAAAAAATTATATGTTGTGGTTTTCTTTTAATGAGCAGTGCTGAAGGAAAAGTAAGTGCCTTGAGATGCCTCATGAGCCAGTATTGCAGTCGAGAGGAGGAACTTCTCATGCCATGGAGTCAGGATGTATGGACAGCATCACATCTCTGCTAAAATACAGTAAAATAAATAGAGTAAAATAAATAAAATCTGCAAAATAAAATTGCCTGCTCTGTGTGCATATAGCACACTGCTGCTGTATCTAAGTGGTGTGTCAAGGTTTACCCCAGGTGACAGACCCACGAGCTGAAATAGCCTTTCTTGTTAGAGCTGCAGTCAAGAACATGTCTGCAGTCAGCCAAGCAGATGAGATTTCCAGTGGGTGTCTGGTAATGGTGGTGATGAACAGCAAGGGGGTGATGCTGGAGCAGTCCCAGGGACACCTGCTTGCCTTCCATTGTTCCTGCTGTGCCCCTGGTGCCCCTGAAGATGTGGAGGTGTGATTGTGAGTCAGTGATCCTCAGAAGATAGAGCTGATGCTCTTTCCATCTTAAGCACTGTCGTGCTCCCTTGGGGTTGGGGAGAGAGGCGCCTGCACTGTGACATGGCTTTTGTTGAGGGAGCAGCATCTGCTCTACAGCACAGGAGGACCTCAAGTGAAAAGGGGTTTGGGGCTGAAAGCCATGAAGAGTCTCCCTGCTCTTTGCTAGACTTGTTTTTACAATTAAGGCATTGGGGATTATTCATTAATTGATACTGAGGAGAAGAGCTGTGAGGAGGCAGGATCAGCATCCACATGGAAACATCAATTTGGCAGGCCCCTGCTTGCATGGATGTGGCCCTGACACTGTTTCCTCTAGAGGCTGGGGGTTACAGGGCTTGAATATCTTCAACAAACCTTCTCTTCTTGGTAAATATGTGGTTTAGGTGTTTGTTTGTTTGTGGTTGGGTGGTTTTTTTTGTCAGGAGGTGGTGATGAACTGTGTAGCTTTTCAAGTATTTGGGCAAAGAGCAGGGTAGTTCCCATGCATGAGCCTGTGCAGATAGGAGAGACATGCCTTTTGTCTGGTAAACCCTTTGGTGAATATATTACATGTAATACCACGTTGCACACAGGTGGTATTTTCCAGTGATTCACCGTGCTCAGGTGGAAGCAGCTGGTCAGCACTGTCTGTACCTGACGGAGCCAGGACTAGTGCCCAGGTCTGCAGCCGATGGAGAGCTCTCTGCAGCACAGGGACGTGTCTGCAGTGAGCCTGAGCCACCAGCACCAGCTGAGTTGCTCTGCTTTGGTTGCTCCGTGGGCTTTACTCACTGGACTGGGGGGGGACTGTGGTGGTAGAGGACAAGGCTGGATCATGGGAGGCATTTCATTTCCAACCCACATTTCTGTAATCCAGCCCTGAAACGCTGGTGGCTGGAAACTTACTGTCTTTACAAAATAGCTCCAATGCTTCAAAACGTAGGAATTATTTCCCTTCCTTTATTTTTGCCTAGATAAAATCCTGCAAGTCAAATTAGAAACATTAGGAAGATGCAGAAAAGATGATAGACCAAAAACTAATCTCAGAACCATATGATTGCCCCTGTTTTCAGTTGCAGAGTAAGAAGAGCCTGGTGGCCTCTTTTCACTTGCTCTGGAGGGATTTTTCTCTAGATCTTCAGTTGAAAGTTACACCTACATTTCATTCCAACACTTGCCTCACTGTTAATGTGAAATACTAACCTCCAAAGGCAGTTTAGCATTTTAGAGTGTCCTGAATTAGTCCTTGCTAGGTGAAATGGCACAGTCTGTTCTAGCTTGTTTTAAAGCTGGATATTGGTTCTGGGGCATTTCCAGCTCCAGCTGTGGCAGGCTCTCCCCTAACACATGACACTTAATTTCAGACCTGAGCTGGACCTCTACCGCCTGTCTACTTTTGCTAAGTAGAGGGTGCAAGCAAAGCACGGGAGCAGCCCCGTCGTCTCTTTTGCTCAAAGTCTACTTTTAGTATCTCCATAGGTGGGTGGAAGTGTGGTTTCACATTACACATGACCCAAAGAAGAAGCCGTCCTGTTTACTGCCTGTTGCATTGGATCTCTCAGTGTCTGGATGGCTTCAGGGTGTGCCCGGGTTCAGCTCGCTGTTGCAATACCCACCCAAAATCCTTGTGTTACGTTGTCAGGGCAGCAAACTGGAGGAGTACCTTGGTGGGAAGATGAAAGAGGGAAGCTAACCCCCAGCAGCTGAACCGAATGAGGCGTGAATCGAAAGTGCTCACCTAAAGTAGCAGATAAAGCAGCAGATAAACGGTGTAGAGCAATGGTTGGCTGATCAGGGGAGTTCTTGCTGTTCCCTGCGGGCAACAGCCTCAAAGCTATGAAAGGGAGGGGAAAAAAAACCCCAGCCAGTTGGGCGTGGTGGGGGTGCTGGGGAAAGGGGCCTGGGAGAGGTGCAGGAAAAGGATCAGGGTGTAAGTCTGTCACTGAGATGATGGATACAGCCAGTTGGGAGCATGCCTCCTGTTAGTACCTAGGTGGCTAAATCATCCTGCCCGCCACCATGCCTGTTTATTAATTAACAGTAAGATTCTTGGTAAGTAGCTTACAGGCTGTGCTCAGTTTTAGCATGAAGAGATGAGTATGAGGAAGATGCAGGTTAAAAAAAAATTGGGGAGATGCAGCAGCTCAGAGATCTTTGTTAAAGGCAGTGGCTTCAGCTACAGTTGTAGAGCTGCATCTCTTTCTCAGCTGGGGCTCTCCCTGGCTTGGTTTTTTTCTATTGATAGCAAGGTATTTCCTCTTCTCAGAAAACCCCTGTGACTTGAACAGAACCACAGACTTACGTGCTTGGTACATCCTTTTCAGTCTGGAGTAAGTCAAGGAGCACCCATCCATAAATTGATATTATTGCCCCCTGTGATACTGGCAGGAGGAGGCCAGCTGGCAACTGTGGGCTCACAGGAGCTTCTCCGCGAAGCTTGGGTTTCTGCTCTGGTATTTAGCCCCCAAAAATCCTTTAGAAGACTCTTACTGTTCAGGTGTACAGCTGCCCCATCCTTCAGCCATGTACATTTCCATTTCTCTAGCATCTGTTTTCCCCAAAAAATCTGGTGCTGCTACATGCAGAGCTTTTAGCTGATCTGTCAGGTCAGTGATTATAGAATTGATTTTTATTTTCCTATTTATTTTTTTTTCTTTAAGTTGCAAGAACTAGCAGGCTCAAAAAATAGGTTCTTTTTTTAGTAAATTTATGAAGAAACCTTTGAGAGGAGCAAGAGGTTCTTTATCTTGCTTAAGTTTCAACTATACCAAATTTAGTATCAAGAATGAGTAGCACCGGGGTTCTTATATTGTTAGGTACATCAAAAATACGTTCATTAGGTTTTCAGATTTTGAAAAAGTGTGAATAATCCATTTTGTAGCTGGGCATTGAGCAAGATCCTTTTCCAGGGTGGTGTGAAGTTAAATGAGTACGTGTCTATATCTAAACAAAGGGGAAGGTGCTTTGGTTTCTTACCTAGAAGCCTGTTAAAGAAAAGATTGCTTATCAGTTTGCTGATGCCTGGACAGATCCTTAAACTCACAGCTGTGTTTACCGGGTTTTAAAATAAGGTTTACAGCATTTGGGGGACAAATGGGAATGGGGCTTTAGGGAAGGGGTTTTGGAGATGCTATCCCAACCTGCAAGATGGGTGCTTCCATAGTGTATAATGGGGGTCTCAGGACCATTTTCTCAGTTTTGGGAGTATCAACTTTCCATGCAGGCCATGGAACTGTGTGCAGATGTTGTGCATCAGCTGTGCAGTGGTGCATGCCTACGTGCAGTCCTTCCACTGTGCTGCAACTTGGGGATATTAAATTAAAAAAGGACTGTACCAGCCTGGTCTTGGATTTTCTAATTTGCTGTGTTTCTTTGTTGCAGGTGAATGGAAAAGGGTCGTTGTGGTGTGTTGACCCAAAATATAAACCTAATCTTGTCCAAGCACTGAAAAAACAGCCTTTTTCCTCAGCACTTGCATTTTATACTCCGCCGGCGTCGCCACCCAGGTAGGTGAACGTTCTCATCCGAGCAGGACACGTGGGTATGTTGCTCCAGGTAGCAGAGGGTGTTGAAGTGCTGCTGTCAGCTGCCACCCGAGAGCAGAATTTGAGTGGGCCTTAGGTGAGACCAGCTGGATGAGGTGGGGAGGTTCAATGAGTTCAGGCTTCCCAGACAGTACATCTGGGGTGTGTCCAAGTCTCCTATTAACTGTGGGAGCGTTTAAAAGAAGAAGGTCAGGGGTGTGCTGGCTGCTTTCTGGAGAGCCCAGTTTCTCCAAGAGGGCAAGCAGTCCTAGGAACTGAAACAAAATCCTCTTTCAAGCACGGACCATCAGGACTGTCCTAGGGTGGTGCCTGGTGCTGCTCTTTGGAGGAGGTGGGTGTCTTCTCCGGGAAGTCACTTGTCTGGATATAAAATGTATCTCTTCTGTGCTGTTGTCCAAAACAATCAACTTTTCCACAGTCTGGAGTGCTGAGAGAGGCTGCTCTGAGAGGGTTGTTTTTCTCTGATGCTGTTTAAAAGCATTTTGCAGCAGGGATGGAAAAGACAGCCTTTGCCATAAACGGTCCCTGAGGTGGGGCATGCAAGACTTCTGAGACCAGGACTTCCTTACCAACATAGTTTAAGATTAGGCAATAGATTCTGGAGAATTTGAAGTCAGCCTCATGTGTCCTGAGTAGAGGAAGAGGAGCAGCAGCTGGGTCAGCCTGTGGATGCAGGAGGACAGAGAGCAGAGGAGCACGTTGGGTGAGCTCAGCTCTGAGGTAGGCATGTGGCTGGTTTGTCTAGTTCAGGAAAGAATTTGGGTGAGATAAGAGGTAATTAAGGTGTCTGTACATTGCCCTATGCCTTAACCTTACTGCAAGGAGTTTCCTTAACAAACAGGAGGAACTGGGATTCCTGGAGCAGGATGTAAGACTGATAACACTGAGCAGACGTTTCTCAGGGTCCAACAGGACACTGACCCTGGGATCTGGCACCCCTGTGCAAGCCTTAGGGGCTGAAGATTTTTGTGTGGCATGGGCTTGTCCAGTGGGGCTTGTAACCCACTTCTAACCCACAAGACATAACCACTTGTCTCTGGTCTCTCTCCAACCCAGAGCCATCCTGGGATGGAACAAGCCAGGCAGAAGTATCCTGTTCTCCAGCTTTCTGTTGGAATTGGGAGCATTACTAAAATAACCCTGAAACATTTAAGTATTAAGAAATAGTCGGATTGGAAAGTATGTGATGACTGGTGGTACTGCATGGGGTTTATGGGAATAAAGATTAGTGAAATGACTGTAACTGGGCTCTACAGGATAATGCTTTTACAGCCTTTAATGTCTCTGTGTAAGGGTATGGACTTCTGGTTTTGGGTACAACTCAAGTGGAGGTTTGGCCCTTGAAAGCTTTAATACTCTGTCTGTGTCAGTACAGCCAGACTTTAAAATGTAGAGAGTAATACAGACGGGAAGGGACCTCTGGGCATTGTCTGGTCTGCCAGAGGTGCAGAGGATTGAGACAGACTCAGCCTAGGGGCAGGGTGTTCAGAGCCTTGACCAGTTAAGCTTTTAAAATCTCCAGGGTCTCCAAGATTAGTCCAGCTGAAGTTGTGTTAAGTGTGGTCTACTTAGCTTGGATAAATGCAACATACTGAAATTGGGTGGAAGGAAGGAGACATTTCATCTGCATGCTGAAGTGCTCGGAGGATCAGGACTCTAATTTGAAGCTGTTGTTTTTGGTAACTTTTTTTTTTCCTTTACTGAAGGACTAGTCACACTTGCCAACAATTACAAGGAAATCCTGGATGTCATGAAGCCACATGGCAAAATTCCCACTGACTTCAACACGGGAAGGGTTTTGCAGTGCTTGTATTTATGAGTACAAGAAAACAAGAAACAACATATTAAGATAGCAAACTGCTCCCTAATGAAAGCTGGTTTATTTTCCTTCAATAATAAAAAACATTTATGTGATTTTCCATCACACACAGAAAAACAGATGTATTTTTTTCCCCTTCCATGCATGGATTTGATTTAGATTCTGGCCTAATTTTGGGGAAGGGCCCCCAAGGAACTGCCTTGTTGTAGAGAGAGGGGAAGCCCTGAGGTACAGCTGGAGAGAGGCTGGAAGTACTGTCCAAATTTATCTACAGAGTGATCCTGGAATTCAGCTGCGACAGTCTCCGAATTTTTCTGTGGGAAGGCTGGTGTTCATGGTTGTTTTACAGTGTGTTTGTGGGGAGTATGCCTATCATTCAGCGTGATTTTAAAATAAAATTTAAGCTGTTACTTTGAGTAGAAGCTCTCCAAAACTGTAATCTGTGTCTAGTGACACTGAAATTTGTATTATCGTAGATGATTGGCATCCCTGATGCATTTTATTCCTGCACAGCTTGTTCAACAAGTCGTTGTGAAGCCCCTGCCTGCATTCTGGTTCTAGTGCTACATGAATTACAGCCCTGGGGACAGCCACAGCCCTCACCTTGCAGATACCTTATGCATGGCTTGTCTTAATCAATACCAGGCATTAATTTGCTCTGGGGGAGCTCTATGTGGACATGATTCTTGGAGGACCTGAGCTTAGACAAAAGGATGAAGATGTTTAGCATCTCTTTGTACAATGGATCTGTGGGCTGCAAAGCCCAGCCATTTTGGGTTGGACCATTGCTTTCCTTTTATTTTTCTTTTTTTTTTTTTTTTCCCTCCCACCCATTTTTGGATCTGTTCTCTTTGTGCTCCATGGCTGCTACGAGAAATGATACCAGACAGTGAATCTGAGTTTTGCACGTTCTTGCCATTCAGCTGAGGTTTCTCTTGCAGGTTGGGCTTGAAAATTCTGTCATCACCCTTTAGATCGTTCCAGCAGCACTATAAAAGATTCACATTGCTACATTTCATGCAATTTTAATAGTGTGTACTATTTTTGTTATACTTACTTCTAACTGCTCACTGATATATTTATAATAAACTGAATAATTAGGGCTGGGTGTATAGCAGAGAAAAAAAACATGTGAAAGCTTTAAGTTGCCCTTTATTTTGTGAGGGATTTAGGGGTACTTTGTTAGTTGCAAAGCTGGTCTGATTATGAAAAACCACCCTGGATAGCATCACCAGAACAGTAGAGCTTCAAATAACTTTAAAATCAGCAGATGTCTTGGTTTGGGGTTTTTTTTTTTGCTCTTCCCCAGGTTTTTGCCTATTACTTTTTGGTTTTGTTAATTGCCCCCCACTGTTTGGAAAAGCAAATGGACACAACTGGTCCTTATGTGTCCTCTGAGCATCCCTGTATGAGGTAATGTTTTGTTCACATGTAGGTTTTATGTACTAAAAAATACCTATCTTTGTTGAAAATCCAGCCTTTAGGCGGGTATATAAAATCTGTAGAAGTCAGTGACTCTTGACAAGGTTTTTGCTTTGTGTGTATGTTTGGAGGTGTTTTCCATATGCTGGTGATGGCTTAAATAGTGCTACACAAACTATGAACCAGAAGAAGAAATTGCTTGCCAACCTGTTGTGAATAGGGTTGGTTTTGTTTTTACCCTTCTGTGATCATAATATTGTGTCAGCTATACTTTGTAACAAATCATTTGCCCAATCAGGGCTTGGCTTTGAGCTGTTGAATTTCTTTTTCAGTAGGTCGTCATCCCCTCACTACCTGACTTCAGTCCTTCAGCAGAATCATGGCCGCTCTCTCAAAGGTAAACTTTGCATTTTCTTTCACTCTCCTCCCCTGGTTTTGGTCACAAGCAGGTACTGCAGCCTAGCTGACGTTGTCTCTGTCCCTGCTCTGAAGGGTCTGCTGGATGACAAAAATCCCAGATTCAGTACAGTGCATGTGTATTATATTAGCTACTCGTGTATTAATTTTAAATCCATAAGGTGAATTTCAAGGTGTAATTGGGGCCATCTTGTTCTGACAGCAAAATATTCAGCACATGCATCACTCCCAAGTGTGACCTACTTAAAGAATAGTTCAGTAGAAAACGAATCTGAAAGCTTCATATCTCAATACAAGTTTTCTTGGAGACCAAGAACTGAGAACCAAAGGTAGCAAATGTTAGTGTGTGAAACTCGTGGTACCAAGAGGGAGCTAGGAAGTGTGCTGGGGGTTGCAGCATTTCTTTAGAAGGAGCCAATTGAGCACAACTCTTGCACCTCACTAATAAAGCTGAATATATTGCAGCCTTCTTCCTAGGCAGAAGTGATTATTTTGGTTTTTAAGTGCTGCAAAGTGAACAGTACTCAATTTTTGAAGGGTTGAATCTAACCAAATGTGTTGCAGAGGAGTGTTGTTAAAGCTCCTTCAGAAGGATAGTGAAAGGCACTGCCCAAGTGGGACCTGAGCAGACACCCAGCTCCCTGGTTTTGCTGGCTCAGTAGGCTTAAAGGTGAGAAGGTTGCTTTTAGTTTTTGGCCACAAACCAACAGCTTTGGTTAGGCAGCAAAGCCAAGGCTTTTGAGCCGACAGAGCAAGCAGCTGCTTGGCCCACAGGTGATGATCACCATGCACCCAGATGGAGGTTCTGGGGTGGCATCTGGGTGGCAAGGAAACATCCGTGGCTGGCTGGCTGCTGCAGGGCTGCTGGATTTGGGATTCTGAGGGCTTGTTGGAGAACACAAGAAATCCCTCTCTTCCTATTGATTTTGCCAGTGTGACAGGTTTGGAGCTTGCCACTCTGATGTTGCCTCTCCCAATTAGCTACACCAGAGGTGCCAAAATAACAATGGGTATCTGGTATCATTCCGTTTCTGCACACAGGGGAGCCTGTTCAGCATTTCTCTGGCATTAGAGGCAAGCCATTCATGTTCCTGGGGTCCCATAGGGCAGCTCTTGTACCAGTGAGCAGAATTCCTTGGAATAAGGTGCTTTCTCAGCCATTCTGCTGGAGAAGCATAAATTTGGGAAATACTGCTCTGTTGAGAAGAGCAATCACAACTGAAGCCAAAGCACATTATCAGTGACACAGAGCACTGCTAAGAAGCCACTGCAGAAGTGCTTCTCCTCTTTCTTTGGGAGTATTAAGGTGCAGAAATACTCTTTGTAGGTAGTAATCCTGCACTGCATTAATGCCTCCAATTGCTTGTCATTTTAACAAGGTGGTGCTTATATACCAACATCAGATGATAAAATGTCTGGGATAGCAGGTAAGGGATGGGAGTATTTAGCTTTCTGATTACACTAGTGGAGCAAAGTAATTCTTCATGCTTTAGTCTTCTACTTCTTTTTGTCAGTTGGGTGCATATAGCCTATGAATTCAGGGGCTCCTTTTCTGCCAAAGAAAGCCAAAGCAGAAGGAAAAAAAAATGAGTACAATGAGGTAGACCCTAAAGTATGCTGGATTTAAAATGAAAGACATGGAAAATGAAGGGGGAAAATGTGTACGTTTTATAACCATGTTGGAAACAGCAGCTCAGTCCCCTTCCCATGTTGGTACAACATTCCCAAGGTGTCATGTTCTTCAAATTGCTCTTTGACCAGGCATGAAGTTAGGGAGAATTATTAAGATAAGGAAGCCACGCTGACAACTCTGCAGTCCTCCTCCCACTACTACCCTCCCCTTAAATTCAGTAATACAGTTAATGCCTGTAATGTGGGGAAGAAAACAAATGCCACGAAAAATGACATTGCTGATGTTTTGCTTTTAACAGTTCCCTGCACAGTTCCAGTTCAGCAGAACTGAGAGCCTGTTCTGCTTGCTGCTGGTCCCTCCCAGCACATTGTCTTCCAGCCCTGTTCTCCACTGACTGCTCATACATATGTACATACCTACCTACACCTCAGATGTGATCTTTCGCTCTCAGACACCCAGGTTCTTGAGAGAGCTCACTGTCTCCTTGCTCCTGTTTTGCCTGGTTAGTCTCCCATACATATTTCTGTCCTATATAAGGAGTATTCATCGTCCATTGCAGAAGTGAGCCAAGGAAGACCTTGGATTTCCCCTTCTTTAAAGGGCACGAGCATGTCCTGAAAAAAGTGTGAAACATGTGCTTGTTTCTCTTCCCTTTCACCTGGTTCTGGCTAGAAATGTCACTCTTTGCCCTTTTATCCTCAAGGTGCCTTTCAGAAATGTAAGCAATCTATGTGCAAAGGTTGGCATTTTACAGCAGTGCTTCTCACTGCAGCTGACAGTGCCACAGTTCACCTCAACCTTTCTACGTGCCTATTTATTATTTAGATCCCCCTGCTTTCTAGATTGAGCAGTTCAGTGCCCTTTCCCCCCTCGTAGTCTCAATTTCTTCCGTTTGACTTATTAGTGTGGAAAATTCTGCTGGAGGAGGGAGGTGTGCTGAATTAGTGCTGCGTTAATGGGCACGGCTGTTCCCAGCCTTGCACATTCACACGGCCAGGGTATGGGGCTGCTGAGGTGCTTTGCTGTGCCGTGTGTCTAATCTTTTCTCTCCCAACTGGTACAAACAAAAGGCGCTTGTTAAGTATAGCAGCAGCATTGTCACATGAATGTCTAATTGTGTCACTGATTCTTGGCTTCGGTGAGCGCAACGTGAGAATTCAGCCTTTGAATGTCATAGTTAAGGTATGAGACTGATCTGGAACAGTATTGAGCTGTACAGGGGTCATGCTTTGAGTTTGTGCATTCCCCCCACCTCTTCTTTTTGTTGTAGGCCAGTGCAGGCAAATATATATATGTGTGTGTATATATATATATTCTTTGTCTATTTTAGAGACCTACCTGAGTTCTAACATTTTGCTGCTTCTGCTTCACAGAATCTGATATTGATGCTGCTACTGCAATGATGCTGTTAAATACTTCCATTCAACAAGGGATGTTGGACTGTAAGCATAAGTCATTTTACTCATTTTTCTTCCCTACTCAGTAGCTAAGCAATTTCTCTATAAAATGCAGGAAACAAGTATGGTCTAGTTTCCAAACAGTAAGAGCAGTCAAGAAGTAATTCTGTTTTGATTATTCTTTCAGCTAGCATTGCAAGAGTTTTATTAGAAGCAGCCTTCTTTTTCTTTTCCCAGTTAATTTTGATCTTTTTCTGCAAAGTTCTTTCCCTGCCCTCTCTGTGCTAGATGGTAAGAAGAGTTTCTTGGCTGCTTCTCTGTTCCTGTAGCTTTTGGTTGCGATTAGCTGAAGGCTGTTGTCCTCTGTGGATGACAGTAAATGGGCACATTGTCGCTTCGAGTGCTGCCATTCAGCTTCCCTTGCAGCCAGCCAGCCACAGTGTGCTCGTGGTGCAGGTGATCTCACTGGGGCATTTGCCTGCTGACACGTCTTGTTTTCCACAGGTGAGAAACCTCAGCCTCTGAAGACACCCAAGAAGAGGAGCTACGGCAGCGCATTCGATCCTCCCAGCTCCATAAATCTGCAGGAGAACGATTCCGCAGCCACCAACATTGATCCGAGCGAGGATCACAACTACAGCGCCAGCAGCATGGGCTCCCAGCGCTGCGCGTCCAGGTCCAGCGTGTCTTCCCTGTCCTCCCTGGACGAGGTGTACGAGTTCATCTCCAAGACCAGCCACGACGGCAGCGACGGCAGCGAGGGCTTTCACAGCGAGGTGGATACGGATGTGGACTATGAAGACGATCCCCTGGGAGACAGCGGCTATGCATCCCAACCTTGTGGAGATACCTCTGAGGAAAGCCAGCCCAGCAAGAAAGTACTCGAGGAGCTGTGTCAGGAAATCGATGAGGAGCTGAAGGAAGCAGCAGGGTCTCTGCTCCACCTTGCTGGCATCCAAACGTGCTTGAGTTCCTTAATAAGTACTGCAAAGACCCACTGTCACAAGCAAAGGAAAAAATAATATGTTTGTCAGTGTTGAATATATACATATATTTTTTTTAATTGTGGCAATACTCTTCTACTTTTGCCCTTCACAAGGGAGATCAAAGCCATAAGAGGACTCACTGCTTTTTTTTTTATTTTTGGCGCAAACTATAATTTAGCCATTTATTTTTTAAATCACCACCTAAAAAGAAAATATTTAATCTTCTCAAATTAGAAGATATGCATGACTTGTGAAAACCTGAAAGCATACTTCTTAATGATCACTTTTTATTTCTTTTTTTCTTTTCAGTAGTTGGCTTTATTTTTTTTTCAGAGATATGTTTGTTCAGATGCACACTGTGGATCATATTTACATCTCTGCTGGCCCCATCTGCAGAGGTGAATTTTGTTCTGTCTAAGGGCTCTGACTTCCATGTAAAGGATTCAGATTCATTTTGCAATAAGAGAATCTCTTTATAGTTCCTAGCCATCCTTCAGCCAAAAAATGTTTTGTGGTATGTTGAACTTTGTCCCTATTTTTCTTTTAAAATCCGTGGTGATTGCTTACATCTTCCTGTAGATGATGCCTTTTTTTTTTTTTTTTTTTAATTTTCTGTTCAAAAATGGGTAAGCAGTTCTGTTGGAGTGGGTTTTAACAGTACTGTACATACAAGGATGCCTTAAGTATGTTGCAGAATTGTATACAGCTATCCAAGGTCATCTTTCCTGTTGCTGAAAAGGTAGCATGATGTGCCATAAACGTTCTCACCAACGTGAAGCTACTGCTTCCACCAGGTGTTGGGCAAGCTGGGTGAAAATTAGGAGCAGAGCCACTTAGGAAACTGGTGTCCACTGTTGCAAACAGTGCTGGTTTCAGCCAAAAGTTAACCTTTCCCTAGGGGAGTATTTTCCTGGCTATTTGAATGCCTTTCTTAGACTAGTGTGGGTTTTTCTGCCCCTTTATCTTTTTTCCTTTTTTTTTTTTGTTTTTTTGTTTTTGTTCTTATTTGTCAGTCTCTTCATGAACCCTGTCCTAAACTGTCTGCTTCCAATGCAAACACAGCCATGCTGCTGAAGGTCTGTTGCTCTGAGGGCCCATTTCAGTGCCTCTTGAAGACAACGGTGGTGCTCCCGCTGACTCAATGGCTGTTGGATCAAGCCTGAAATATTCGAGGTTCTTTGTGTTTTGGAATTTAAAGCACAAACACTAGGAGAGAGGAAAAAAAAAAAAGATGTTTTTAGGTTTTTTTTTTTCTTTTCTTTTTCCAATTCAGTTTTAAGAATGATTTGTTTTATTTCTTGAAAGGGAAGGAAAATACTCTGCTTCATTCCTGCTCTGTGTGAGCACCTGTTAGCCTACACCTATAACAGGGCAACGTGTGTGCAGATGTGTGTGTGTCTTCTGGCTATCACAAGTGCTGCATTAGCCAATTAGATCTGATACTGGAGGTGTTACTGATGGGTAGTAGGGGTAAAACTCACTATTTAAAGGAAAATTAAGTACCAACACAGTGGTTGTTAGGATTTCAGGAGCTGAAGATGTGAATGCTTAGTGGGACTGCTTTTTGCTCATGGGTTGCTTTTGAACTCTCATGGAAAACTGCGAAGGGCAGAGCTTGTGTCAGTGTGAAGAGGAGGATTCAGATACACAGAAATACTGTGAGCAGCCTGAGGTTTTGCTCGGTGCCATGATTTCAGTTTGACACTGTTGGAAGAGGGGTGCTGCCTGGCTCCTGCTGAAGTGGTTGCAGCTTCTGTAGCTTCCAGTGAAAGCTGGATCAAGGTCCAGGTATTCTGGAAGCCGTGGTCATAGTCGGCTCCATGGTTTGATTTGGTTCTGGATTATTTTTTGCTTCAGATAAAATTTGAGGAGGTTAATACTGTGAGTGTGGCTGTGCTGCTGTTAACCCCGAAGCTGGTGACAATGACTTCAGCATATCTGAAGGACTGGGATGCTAACAGTACATTTAATCACCATATGCAATGCCCAGTGAAAACCAGTTACTAATCAGCAGTTAGCAGTGAAATCCGCATCCCATCCATCCTTTTACAGCTGTCAGCCTGGGAGAACTGGAATTGTGGAAGGGGGGAGCAGTCGCAGCCTTTCCCTGGGACACAGAGCGGTGCGGCGGGACCGTGCTCTTCCTGCTCTTCCTGCTTTGCTGTCTTCCCTCTCTGCTTCCAAAGGGGAAGGCAGATGAGCTGTGGCCCTGCCCTGTCCCACCGTTGTTGTCCCGGGCCCCTGCCCGCGCGTTTGGCAGCAAAGGCCGACGGCTCAGCTGTGGAGCACCTCTCTTGGCAGTGGGAGAAGCACTGCCCTTCCTTTCTCTTACATATCTGTTGGGTTCGGGTTTGTTTGCCACCTCAGTTAGAGACCCTGGTGTATATAGTATAAATGGAGTATAATTAAAAGTTATTTTGATTGTTGGGCTTTGGGTTTTTTTAGTGACATATGTAAAATGTTGATGCCAATGGTTGACTTGGGTAAATTTTGGCAAGAAAAGTATTAATGAGCCACATTCAGTTCTTTAAATGCAGTGAAGAAGTGTATGAGACCTGTGTACATGGTGGGTTGCTCTGTTCAGGGTAAATCTGATGTGATTACAAACCTATACTGGCTTTTCAGATTCCAATTCTAAGTTACTGATCCGCAGAAGTCACATCAAATGTTTTTAAATTCAACTGTAAAATGAAAGTTTTGTGGTTTGCAACTTTTCATCAGCCTGAAAAGTACAAGCTTTAATTAAAGCAAAGTATACTCATACACGTTAATAATGGTGTGGTCAAAATATTTATTGAAAAGAAAAGGTAGAATATTTTAAATGTTGCACCTGCTATTTTATCTTAAAAGCACATTCTTCACACCTAACTGCCAGTGCCATTATCAAGTCTGTTTTATAAATGTACATTTCTTCAAACTAAAAAGTGCATAATTAAAAGTATTATGTTACTGCCATATAGTGATATAAAACATTTTATAATTGCCAATTCATTGTAACTATTATTTATTTAAAAATGAATTGTAAGAATGCTTTCTGATCAAATGAACCAGAGTTGTTTTTAAACCATTCCCGTTAGCTTGTTTCTAATGTAGCATAAGCATTGTCCTTAGGTTTGTTTAGAATAATTTTGCCAGTAGGTGACCAATTCTAACCCTTTTTCCTCTGGTTTAGTCCTTTACCCGTTTTAAAGACGATTTACAAAAGTTTAGTTTTTTGTATGCTAATCTCTGTTAATTAAAATGTTTATAAATTTTATTTTTACCAAAGAGATGCAATTCATTATGACAAAATATTGCAGAATAAACTTTGTTTTATAACATTTGTGACTTTTCTGCCCACATTTTTCATTCAGATGATCAAAGGGGCTTTTCTAAAATAAACAGCATTGCAAACAGAAAGCGCTGTGTTCTCTCTTTGTCTGCAGACCCTAGCTCTGGTCTCGGATGGTGCTGAATATTCCACCTTCCCATTTAAACTTCTTCCACAAGATTGGACTAGTGTAAAAAGCCCAATGTGTGATTCATGTAGGCTGGTTAAGATGTCTGCATGCATGTGGAAGTCATCTGTGAAATAACCTGAGTCCACAGCAGGTTACAGTCACAGTCATCCATAGCTGGCCCCTAATGTTTGGAGAGCATCTTACTAAGGCCAAGGTTTCCCCCTTTAACCTGGAACCTAAGGAATGTTTTGACATCTTGGGTATTGTTGAAACACTGCTGCATAACTTCTGCCCTCCTGCACAAAGCACTTGTTTAAACAGAAATAACTCGAATCTTTTGCTGATGAAACACCTGAGGTAATTTGCTGTTCCGTGTCTGTATTGCTGTGGCCAAGTTGCTTGGATGAGACTCAAAGATCAACAGCCTATTTACAGGACAGGCAATTTAAAAAATGAGTCCCTGGATAAAGCAGCATAGGTCTTGTTTGGGGTTTTTCTCAGTGTTTACTTTGTCTAGATAATGATTTATGATGCCTGTTGGTTCTTTATACAGAAGGCCTTATGGAAAGCACACTGGAATGACCCCTCTTACTAGCAGGAATAATACTCCCCATCCCATTTTATATCTCAGCTTGCTGCTGCTGGGCCAGCTTTTCTCTCAAATGCACACACATGGCATGTGCCCTCCCAGTGCCTGAGAGGCAGAAGCACCAGAGGAGGAAAACGGGATGTGACATGATGTTTATCTCTATTAAAAGCAGACATTGGTCCATCTCTTGTATTTTTATTTGTTTAACCCACTGGTGTCACCAAGTTGAACTTGCTCTCTAGGATCTGGTGACAATACAACTTCCTAAGTACTTGAAGTGGTAACAGTAGATTTTAACAAAGACTTGTTTTACTGCTGTATCTAACAGAATTTGAACCACACATTACAGAATATATGTGCACTATTAATATATTTGATTTAGTGTTCATCTTAGACTAATAAGAGAACAACTGCTCTAATTAGTTTGGACAGAATCACAGCCATGTATCATATGTTAATGATACCTTTCTAATTGTTACTCACTATATTATGCTGAGAACCTTGAGCTCATTGTTAAATTTCCCAAGAGTGTTTTCCTCTGTTATGACTTTGCTGGAAATTATCCTCTGTATGGAGCCACAACTCTCAAAATAAAGCATTAACTGAAGCAATTATGCACTTAACCAGCTGTATTTTAAGGACAGTTGTTGAAGAAATACCTAATAGATTAGATTTATTTGGAGAAAATGGTTGTCTAAATTTGACATGGACTATGGGTACTCTTTCACAGGTTTTGAGGTTACAGGTACCTGTCAGCGTTCTTATTTTGAGTAGTCTGAGTGAATACATATAGCATAGAGATAATTACATAGTAGTCCAGCAATGCTGTTACTGTGAACTTCCCCAGCATGTTTAGCCATAAAAATCTTCCCTGTTTTTACCCATGAGGGTTGTTCTCGCGTCTGGGAAGGCAAAGCAATATCACCTCTGCTTGAATTTTCCATCTTCAGATTGGATGGGGGTTTTTTCCTCCCCTTTCCTCCAGAAGACTCCCATGACAGCTGCCTGCTCTCACCGTTGTAAACTACTTAGGGCTGACATAAAATTACTTCCTACCCTCTGCCAGGGTTCGTTTAAACAGCTCTTCGTTAAACAGCGGAATGTTTATTTTCCTATTGCATCAGTACAAAAGCAATCATTTCCCTCCTTAGACTCTTGACTTGTTAAACAAACCAGAATTATTTGTTTTCCGTTTGGAAGACATGATCTTCATTCCTCTTAACCACTTTTCTGTACCTCAGTTCCAGACTGAAGTCGGCCTGCTGGCACGTGCGTGAGAAGAGTGAAAACCACTCTTCTAGAGTGCTTTTCTTTGAAATCTGGCCTTAATATTTCCCTGCCTTTGCAGCACCCTTGCCTGCATGGCCTTCACCTGGTCACATGCAGTTGACTAATCCTATTATCATCTAATATCTCTCTATCTTTGTTCTCCTCCATCACTGCCAAATGGTGAGGCCCCAGTCAGCAGGAAATTTGGTAGTTCATGACCTGGAAGTTGATTTAATGAGATCTGTCAATGAGATTTTTGTGATCCCTCCCGGGGACTTTCCTGCTCACCAGGAGCAACTTTTTTGCACAGCCTGCCCAAAATAAAGAAAGAAGGACCTGTCTGTGCTCTTTCAATGTTCAGAGAAGGACATCCAGTTCCCTAAATCTAGGTATGTCTACCTGAGTGTTGCTTTTATGCTGGTTTCCATAATCACCATTTCCTTGATATCTTGACTCTCCAGGCCCTAATGGGCAGTGTACTAGGGTGGACTGAATACCCAATTTCTGTATCCATTCCAGAGGTGCTGATAGCAGTTAAGAATTTGGGTATTCTCATACCTAGAAATAAATGCAGGTTGGTTCCTATCAGACCAACCTCAGATGCTCTGATGGGCTTATGTGCTTTAGAGTTGCAGGCAGGTGTTCAGAAAAATCCCTGTAGGTGCCTGTACCAACCTTAACACAGCATCGCTTTGAAAAACAGATTTTGTGCCTCAAAGGCTTTTTTTAAAAATTTAATTAACTTGCCATCTTGGTTCCTTACTAAAATCCAGTAGGTTCCCAGTTGTTACAAGTGCTAAAATTAGCTCAGTGAACTGAATTTTTGGTTATTTTCAGTAAGGGTACATTTTATTCTCTCTCACTGGCTTTGTGCGTGTTTTCTGAACTGCTGGTGGAGGTTTCCATGCTCTGAATACAGTCAGGCCTCCACAAATAGCAGGCATTTTGCTTTTCCTTTGGCTCTGAGTAATTCAAAAGATGAAAACTCCACCTGTTGAGTTTGGCTGTGATGTGCTGGCCGACACGTCCCACTGTTCCACGCAGGCTCTTCCCTGGGTCAGGTGAGGTGTGGGCAGAGCTGAGCCGTTCCAAAAGAGAAGATGTTTCCTTAAATCTCTGGGTATTAACTCGAGTGCAATCGTGTTGGCTGCTACCTTAAAATATGATGTCACCTTGCCCCAATCACAGCCCATTTTCTGTGAGCGTGATGTGAACTCCCCAGAGAAGCATCCTCTGAGTGACAGCAGCATCCCGTGCGGCTGTTGCTAAGCGACAAGATTCAGCTTTCAGCAGGATCTAATTTTAAAGTATTTAACCCTAGATCTGTCAAGGTTCATTATTTCCAGTGTGCTGGTTAATCCCTACTTGTTGGTGCCCAACTTCACAAATACCCTGCTCCTCGTAGCGGTGCTGTTTTATTTATCACAGATAACGTCTCAGAAAGAGGAGAAGCAAAAACGCCCCAGGTAGAGCTCGACACCAAATTTCATTTTAGCTCTGATCTATACACAGAAATATGGGGCACAATTAGAGGTGAAAATCCTGCATTGCTGTTCTGGGAATCTTCCTTTCTTTGCTAGCTTGTGCAAGTGGCTCACCCCTGCTTTCCTTCTAAGGGATGCTGGGTTTCAAGTGTAGGAATGGTGGTGGAAGGGAAGCTGGCAGTAGCAGTTAAGCTTCAATTTTGAGTAATATTATGTGTCCTCTTGTTTCTTGATGAATTTCGTCTAGGTTAAGAAACTTGTCATCTTATCTCCAGGCATTTGAAAAAAATGATGTAATTTTGATATTTAAGGGGGTTTTAATACCGGAAAACTTTAATTCTTTTAAATCATTACATTTACAGATAATGATGAAGTTCTACAGAGATTTTGTGTGTGTGTGTGTGTGTGTGTGT
>VXAZ01008129.1:1156892-1199971 GCA_013399875.1 Gymnorhina tibicen | reverse complement strand
GTGGCTTTTTTTTTTTTTTTTATAGTTATCCACATTTTATTTCTTTCTAAAATGTGGAGGCGTGGAATGCTCCTCAGGTATTTTACAAAAATAAAAGAAAATATTTCTGACCAACTGTGTCACTCTTTGATTAATTACTCCACATCCCTGTAAGTGCACTCAAGTTCACTGCTACCTTCTTAATGTGGTATCTCGCTCAGCTGAGATAATGTTGCTGTAACTGCTCAGTATCATAACAACAACAAAAAAGAAAGCACACTGAGAACATCACAACCCCTTCCTCCTCCCGAATGCAGTAAAATAAAAAAAAAAAATAGATTATTCATATTTTTAAAAATGCTAATAAAGTTCATCTCAGCCTCATAATCCCACCTAGGATTCTTCCTCCTTCCATTGTTAGGATTTAAAACCGACAACACGTTGCTCCTCACACTTCTCTCCTTCACATCGAAGACAAACCTGTCCCTGCCAAGGCACTTTTTTCAGCAGCTGATTTGACTGGGATACTGTCCTGCTGCTTTTCAGTCCTCCTGAGGCATCCCCCCTTCCACTGCTCCAAGTTCCCTTTCCCATCGCTGGCATCTCTGAAGGCAACACAAACCCGGGAGTGCTTGCAAAGTGTATTCAAAGTATTTCAATGTAACACTTCAATGAAAGACACATCCTAGAAAATGCAAATCTAAAAATGCAAACCTAAAAGTCCAAATGGTTGGAGTCAAATGTAAAGGCTTTTAATAACTGTAACTTCTCAGCTGTTCCTTAGTTCTGCTGTTTTATGGAGAATCAGTGAGGATTTGCTGTGGAGGGACAGCAGTTCCTGCTGTTGCACCCAGCGCTGGTATGTGTTGTACCCACATGGAACGTGAGCTGCAAAGTTCAGCTCTGACTTATCACAGGCAGCTGCCTGCTCAGTTTTTCCATCTTCTCGTCCTCAGCAATTTCTTTCTGTACAAAGGCACCGCTCCCCTGGCCGTGCACACACCCTATAGATGACTCAAGCTATTTAACCTATGGGCTGGGAAGGGACATGAGGGAGAGAGAAGGACTTGTTCTCATTTCTATTTTTAAATGCTATGGAAACACTGAAATTGTGATAATGAATAGAATAATAATTAAACTGTTCTGTAAGACACATACCTGTACATACACATTTTTTTTTTTTACTACTACTTGGCTTTTTTTTTTTTTTATCAGAACAATCAGGTTTTGACGAGGTGAAAGGTTATTCGTAACGAGCAGTTTGTTACAGTCACCATGAGAAATAACGAGCATGCATTGTGAGCACACATCCTGCTGTTCAGACTTGCCGTTGCTACGATAACAGAAACAAAACACCAGTTTTGGGTGTTCGCAGCTTCCGAGGATGTGGTTTATGTGCTGCTTGTGATAGTCTGATGACTGAAGATGGCTCCCTTCCAATCATTTTTGAATTTTTTCTGTCTCTTAGAAACCCTTTTGTTGTGAGTACTTGTGAGGACATAAGTGATGACAATGAAGTTTATTTCCCCAAAGCACAGAAAACATCCTGGATAATCTGAAATATGTTCTTTGTTTATTTCTTTATCTGCACCTATTTACGGGGCCTGTGAGTACAAGTTCTGACTAAACAGGCAGAGGGGAAGACACAGTTTGAGCAGGGAAGGGAGGACAAATGAGCTTGAAAATAGGACATTTTGAAACAATCACTGTGATTCTTAAATAAATTAGTTGTCTTGAGACAGCATCTAGAATTCAACACCCATTGTACCAGCTGCTGAGCGCAGGTACAAGGGAAGGACAGCCTCTGTTACACCGTCTACCCTTTGCTATCTGTCCTTCCCGACGAAAACAAAAATGCCGTGAGTGTTGGGAGGGATTCCTTTGCTCCACACATCATGTTTGAGCTTGCATTAAGCTGTGCTGCCATAACCTGTACTTACATCCCCGTGGGTGTGTTTGCAGGAGGCAGCATTTTGGGGGTCCTGTGGCAACCACCGCACACTGCTTGGCATTCCACTCCCACGAGCTCTCTCGCTCCAAACTTCTGACAAGAGGCCCGGTCCCTTGCAATTACTGAGTCAGTGCTGTGGAAGCCTCACGACACCACGCTGCAGTGACGTGTCTCTGGGCTGCAGTGCTGGGACAACCTTGCTCTCCAGGGAGAGGTGAGAATTAAGGATGTGCTTGCGAGGAAATAGAACAATAAAGACATTTTTTCACCGCTGACGTTTGGGGAAGTAGCACTGCAGCTGCCACGGCAAATCACAAGGATGAATCTGAGAATTTCCTGCGAGAGAGTTAAAAAACCCCCAACCAACCAACAAGCTAACTTTTGTCACCTGTGTTTTTGGGGAAATTTGCTGAAGCTGTTTGCCAAGTACCACCACGGGACACTGATAAATTACAACATTGTATGTTCCTAACACTATAGGGACTCTGGGATCCATGAGAAACTGGGCAAGAGACAGTACCACTTTAAAACACAAGAGGCTGGCCTGATGCTTAAATACACTGAAGTAGGGCTGTTCCGATGAGCCTAAAAATCCTGCAGCCAGCTCTCAGCCTTAAAGCAGTAAAAGCACTCGGCTTTTATTTGCTCCTTACATTGGTTCAAGCAACTGGCATTGCCTCCTATGATAAATGCCCTATATGATGTACACTTGGATCTTGCCACTCCAGATGCATGCAGGGGAATAAATTCTGCGCTCTTCCACTCCGAGTGCTTGCTGCCCAGTCAGGAACACTGCTGTTGTCAGTGGGGAAGCAATTCATTCTGCCATAACTAGGCATTGTAATTCCCTGAGCTCTGCTTCCTACTTGGCTGCTGTGAAACCTCTCTGCCAGCATTCACTGCACCAGAGAGAAGGGGAAAACTCTATCACAAAAGCATCTCTGAAGGCAGCACAAACCTGGGAGAGCTTGCAAAGTGTGTTCAAAGTATTTCAATGTAACGTTTCAATGAAAGACACGTCCCAGAAAATGCAAACCTGAAAATACAGGTTGGAGTCCAAAGGTAAAGGCTTTTAATAATTTTCCTGTACAAAATTTACTGCACTGACAAATAAGGATATACCATGGGAAGCATGCTGCTTTTAACCCTGATGTGCAGCAATTGCAAACCCCATTTGCTTTGCTAGAAACTTCTGTAGGGGATGCAAAATGGAGTGGAAGGAGAAGTGTATCTGCTCTAATTGTTCAAAACTAGAGCTTCCTTATTTCTTATTCCTGGATTGCTCTTTAAGCTCTTCTGGTCAAGCAGAACAGCAGCAAGATCATTTGGATGAATGACGACAGCGTGTGTTTTGCCCGTTTCCCCTTTTATACTTCCTAAAATGCACTGTGCTGTTGTTGGCAATATGGATCAGCAACATGTCCTCCCAACATTAAGACTTCCTGTGGAGATACAAACATATTTACTGATCTGGCCCCCATGTCATATTTAGGGCTTGCCAACTCCACTACTGTGATAAGCAAAAGAATAGCACACACAGACACACCATCAAAGCCTCAAGACTAAGGAAAAAATTAGCTTCCATTACAGGCACCTTCTATCCACTCCTACTTAAGGGGAACAAAGACAAAAGGATGATTTATCACCTTGAGCACTACCCACTACTGAGGAACAGCTATGAAGACACCGTGCTGAAATCAAGTGGAAAAAAATGATACCATGGAAACTGAACAAAAGTAATAATTTGCTGCTACATCTCTGTCCTAGACCAGGAAGCCCTTAACCTGCAAATCGCCAGATGCTCAGCATACATTGGTGAAGTCTCATCACATTTTCGCCTTATTACTCTTTTCCTTACACATCTGTTTCCAGTCAGGTTCAGAAACAAAATTCTGCATTGGCTGAGTACCTGGCAGGACCAAATACATGTTTTAAGATGTTCTCAGTTTCTGCTTGAAGTGTGCTGATGGTATATACACATTTGAATGTTTGGCCAATCTGAGAATAAAGAAGGAAATAGGAGGTAAGTAGCAGAGCCTCAGCAATCTCTAAAGGATGGCTGAATGCTGGAGAAGCTCAAAGGTGGTGCTGAAACAGAGACGTACATGCTGGAGAGAAGAGAGCAGAGAAGGGACCCCCAGGGAAACACTGGGTGCAGATACCCAGAATCACAGAATCACGGAGTTGTCAGGGTTGGAAGGGACCTCAAGAGATCTCCCAGTCCAACCCCGTGCCGAGGCAGGGTCACCTGGAGCAGGTGACACAGGAGCCTGTCCAGGAGGGGTTTCAATGTCACCAGGGAGGGGGACTCCACAACCTCCCTGGGCAGCTGTGCCAGTGCTCTGCCACCCTCAGTGTAAAGAAATTCTTCCTCATGCTGAGGTGGAACTTCTTGTGGTTTAGTTTACGGCCACTGCTCCTCGTCCTAACACTGGGCACCACTGAGAAGAGTCCGGCACCATCCCCTTGGCACCTGCCTTTGAGATATTTATATGCATTAATGAGATCCCCTCTCAACGATGCCCGAGACTGAGGAATTCGAGTTCCTGCAGCTTGACAGGGCATTGCACGCACCGGGATCTACCCGTGTTCTCCTTCATTAGGATAGAACGGATACACTCAGTATCTCCTTCAGTTAGGATATGAAGGCTGGAGGCTGTAGGGAGATCCGAGCGCTGGCACTGACGCCCACTGAGAGCTATGGGAAGTGACTGGACCGCCTGTTGTTTCACTGAGTCCCCTATGGGCCCGCAAATACCCGCGGCTGCCTCAGTTTCTGTGCGTGTCGCGCGTCCCGGGGCTCCCCCTGGCGACAGCACTGCCCGGGCGGGGAGCCGCGGGACCGGACGGGGCACGGTGCCCAGGCAGGGATGGTGCCGGGCCACCGGAGCATCGCCCGCCGGTTTTCCCATCGCGATCGTCGCGACGTGAGCGCCCAGCCCCGGCCCCGCTCGCGGGAGAAGCTTTTTGGGCGGGGCGGCGCCCCGTAGCCCCGAGGCCGCGCGCGGCCACGCGGCCGTCGCCATGGCAACAGCCGGCAGCGGCGAGCGCCTCGCCGGTGTCACGTGATCCGACCCTCTCAGCAGCCCCGCCCTCTCCCGCCGCCATCTTGGAAGTTGCGTCAAGATGGTGGCGCCGGCGGTTTAGAGCTCCGCCCCCCCGGCCTCCCGGACGGCGCCGTTACGTCATCGCGTTCCCGCCGCCCTGAACCCGGAAGTGCGTCTTCCCATTCGCGGGCGTGCGGGGCCGGCGGGAGCGCCCGAGCCGAGCCGAGTCCAGCCGAGCCGAGCCGAGCCGGCGGGGCGGAGATGGCGGCGGCCGCGGCGGAGCTGCAGGGGAAGTACCAGAAGCTGGCCCAGGAGTACTCCAAGGTACCGGGCATCAGCGCCCGGCCCCGCTGCCGCCCCCCGCGGGGCCCGCAGCCCTCGGCGCCGCTCAGGGCTGCAGGGCTGGTTTCCGCGGCAGCGCCCAGTGCCGGGGGCCCAGGGGTGCCTCCTCCGGGGGATGAGGCGGAGGCAGACTCGGGGGGGCACGGGAGGTGCGGGTTTGCAGGTGCCGACGGAGCGCGGCGAGGGGCAGAACGGCTTCGTCTGCAAGACATCCTGGAATACAAGCAGTGGGCTCAGCTGTGCCGGGGAAGTGAAACTGGCAGTGTTTTCCCTTGCTATCCACTTCCCAGTCGGGCGCGAGATTTGGTTGTATCCGCTTGGGTGTGAGCATTTGCCGAGGTCTTGGTCGTGCATCTCACCCGTGTGAGCTCTCTCTGGCCGGTGGGTGTGGGAGCTCGGCGGTGTCAGTGGTGCTTGCAGGGTCTTGGAAGTGAGCAGGACACTTGCTTCCACACTTGCCTCCTCTCTGTCCCCCTTCTTCTGCCCTAGGTGACTTTGCATCCTGTTTCTGGCGCTGCTTGACACAGGGTTTGCAAAGATGTGTAGCCCATAGTGGAGAAAGCCTTTCCTTTCCAAGGTGCCTGAGATGACTTCTAAACTAGTGGAGCCTTGCTTAACACAGAGCTCTTCGTTCTTTCTTCTTCACTAAAAGGAAGAGGAGACTGGTGGTCTTGAACGGCACAGTCCTTCAACAGCCTTGGGGAAGAAAAGCAGCACTCTGGCTTTGTGTAGCCCAGCACTGGTGACTGGCACAAGGCACTTGTCTGTATTTGACCCTTCTCCCAGCTTACAGAACCATGTGTCTTTAAGTACTGTTCTCCTTGGAACTGCTGTAAAAACGCCACGTGTAGAATCTAAATTGTTCACAGAGAGATATCCTTCTAATGCTTCCATAAAGTAATTTTAAGAAAATTTAATTTATTTTGCGGCTTTATGGGTCACAGAGTTCATATGTCTTGTTGTTTTATACGGAGGCTCTGTTATTCCTTGGAGATCAATAGTAGCTGAGGATAAGATAATAGAGGGGTTTTAGTGCTTGATCCCTGAGTGAGCATTTGAAATGTGGATTTCTGACTATAGCTTCCAATAGTTCCAGCGACTGGATCCTCTTTCTTTTAGCTTCATGGTGACCGAAAACTTTATTTGAGCTTCATCATGTACTTCTCAGCCTGTAGCATTTCCCTTATCCTTTGTGGGAACTACTTTTTTCATCTCATCCCATTTCTTGTGCAGTGCAGTTCATTGTGTTCATCCCCTTTGCAGAACCCTCTCCTCTTTGTGCAGATGTTCAGCTGGCTGCTTGTTGTGTGCAGGTGGAATTGGAGAGCAGCCCTGGAGTAGCCTGTTCACTTAATGGTGCTGTGCAAGCCACGGAGAGAGGTGGACAAGAGTTTGACAGACTCAAGCAGTGCTGGGGCAAGTCCCTGCCAAAGGATTGCTTTTCCTCTCAGTTCACAGAGCAGTTCAGAAGAAGGATGAGGGGAAGAAGAGACTCTGAAAACACAAACTGCAGCTTCTGGCTCTCTCATGAAGGAATAGTCAAAAGGCTCTTGCAGCTTGTGGCAGCCTGTGTGGGGCACACTTCAGCTGGGGTCTCTGGGGGCAGCAGGACTGAACTGCTTCATTCTCTGCACCTGACGTGTTCCTGCAGTAGTAGCTGTGGCGCAAAGACAGGTGTGGAAAACTACTGCACTGCTTTTTCTTGCTAGGGAAACCCTGTGCTTAGAAGTTTTTCCATGGTGCCCTTGGAAGTTTCTTGTCTTGCCTTTGTGATGCCTGAGCAGCACAGCAGGAATACTGCAGGGAAAACAGCTGTGCTTAGCGGTGACTTCTGACCTTTCAAATACACTCAGTCATCACACTGAAACAATGAGGCATTGCTGTTTTACACTGAATCTTGCCTTTTATGCACCTGCCAGAGGTATTCCCAAACACTATACAAACCCTTTTAATTTATATCTGCAACAGCTGGACCTAGACATGTCAAATGAATACAAACTGCCTTTGAAGAAACCAGGATTCAAGCAATTTTCAAGGAATGGGAAGATGGAACTGTCGGTATCCTCATTGCTGCAGGGTAGAGGTACTCTGTGAGGTGACTGGGAAATAGAGTTCTTGGGTATCACTTTTCACTGCAGTGATTTTAGCTCAGATTTTGTGTACTGTGTAAGTAAGGCTTAGAGGGCTTTTCCTTCTATGCTTTTTATGCCTTTTTCTGACAGTCTGTTTTCTCTGGATCATCTGCTGCCCCTGGTTATAAGTAATTTTGCATTGAACTCCTCTTGAACTGATAGAGATTTTGACTTTGTGAGTCCTGCTTATGTTCCAGAACAGCTTATAAAGAGTTTTGGGGGGAAAAGGGGAGAGACACTGAGTATGATGGAGAACTTCATTAGTCAAGGAAGAGGTTGCAGCTTTTCCATATGTGGTCCTAGGTCTTCAAATCTTAACTATATTTAAGTAAGTGGTCTTCGAAGGCATTTATTGAGTAAGAATTCAGTTCTATTTGACCAAAATGTTCAGGTGGTAAACTTCTTGTTTCTTGTCAAGTCAGGATATGAAATGGATACTTTTTTTCGACCTGATACCACTGCTATCTAACTGAAGAGAATACCTGGGAAAGCATTCACACCTGGCACTCTCCTGAGAAAATGTGATGCTTTCTGCACTTTCTCATGAATGGCTTTTATTTATTCCTACATCCTGCGTAGTTACTGGCATCTCTTTATTTTTCAGCTTCGCGCTCAGAACCAAGTCCTGAAAAAAGGAGTTGTAGATGAGCAAGCAAACTCTGCTTCACTGAAGGTAATCTCTAGAAACTGTTCATGTCAGGTGTACTAAGCTGTGACAAAATAAGTAAGCAGGGGTACTTTTTACTAAAAAGTAATGTCAGTAAAAGAATGAAGAAGGAGCTTGATTTTAGTAAAGAAATTTCTGCTTTGCAGCTAACCTGTTGTTCTCTGTAAGTGCTGTCTGTGTAAAAGTGGAAAGTTACTTCTTGATGATTATCGTATAGAATGAAATAGCTACTTGAGTGTGATCTGTGGGCTGCTGAAGGAAGTGAAATCTGTTTTTTAGTTTAAAAGTTACACTTTTTTGCCTTTCAGTGTTTAAAAGGTGAAGCAATTTACTAATTTGTTCTTGGTTTTAATGTGATACTACTTATCAAAAGCATGTGTAAGAATAAGTGTGAAAATTTTAAAATGAATTTTTTTTGTCATTCAGGAGCAACTGAAGATGAAGGATCAATCACTGCGAAAACTGCAACAAGAAATGGACAGCTTGACCTTTCGAAATCAGCAACTTGCCAAGCGGGTAGAGCTACTTCAGGATGAACTTGCATTAAGTGAAGCTCGGGGCAAAAAGAACAAGGTATGTGCTGAAGGCAAAAAAAAATTGCTTAGCAGATGTCTGCTCCTCACCTGTCAAAGCCTTATCCTGATTTTTAGCAGTAGGTATTTTGTGTCAAGGGTTGAGCTGAATGTTCTTGTCAGAACTTGTGTTATTACCTGATGTTAGTGAAAATACCCATAAAATAGGTATTGATATGTAGAACACATGCTGTGCAATTCTCTGCTCTTCTAGAGCTGTCACCTGACTGATGCTGAATTGCTGTCTTCCTTTTTGGATATTTATTAAGTGTTCAAACAACTGGGAAATACCTTGGAGCTCTGTGATTGATCAGTTGCTATGCAGGAAGCTGATCACTCCTCATTCCCCATCCCCATCTCTTTGCTTTGGAATTTTGATGTTGGTGGTTAACTCTTCAGCCTGTGATCATAGCTTTTCTATGTGAATCTTGTCAAATGCTTTGAAACCTAAACTTTTAACTTGTATTCTTTATGTTATTTCAAAATGACAGAATAATTTCAGTACTATGATCTTTCTCTGCCAAAATGCTTTCTGATTAAACCTAGTGATACCATATTCTAAGACCAGCTGTGCCTTCTGAAGGTAACATCACAATTCCAGGGGTGGTGTGCTTGGACGTAAATAATTCTCTAGCATCTCTTGCTGCTTTCCTCATGAGGAAATCTGTCGTAATTACTGCTGTCTTTTCTTTTTGGTTAGCTCTCAGTGTGCTGAAATTATCAAGACATTAAAGAAATCATTTAATTGATTAGTAAATTGATCATTTAATTAATTAGATCATCTTCCTTACTTTTCCCCTAAGCTCTTGTCCATTTTTCTGCTGTCGATTTACTTAACAAGCGTAATGCTTCTGACTACATTATTCATGCACCAGAACAGATTGTTCTTCCAAATGCAGTTTGACCCTTCTGTTCTTTTATTTCATATTGTGTAAGTTACTGTTTTCCTAGCTATGTTTCCAAATTTGGAAGGACGTCAGCCTGCCTTTAGTAGCTTTGCATACCACTGCCACTGAGTTTCTTTCCTGTTCATGTGTTAAAATGCACAGCTTTAGTTCCCTGATCTGTGTCAGAGTGCAATCCTTTTAGAAGGAGCAGAACATGTGCCCATATCTCATGTGGAGTTCCCAGGCTGGCATCAAATACAGAGGTGACTTAGCTGCCTACCTGTCCCAAGTGCTTGTAGTTTGGTGTTGAGTTTAAATGCAGAGTCTCCCCTGTGGCTGGTGATGATAATACCTTTGCTCAGCAGTGTGGTGCATGGGATTCACTGGCGGTGTGAGTTTTTTGGATTAAATGGGTGAAAAATGAGGAAACAGCAAAAGGATATCTGTAGAAAGACCCTGTGCTTTCCTTGGCACCTTGTGCTGTAGCCTGCTGAGAGCAGCCTGGCTTACACCCGGACACTTGCTGGGGACAAATGTGCCTTACACACAGCTACCAAACCAGCTGAGCCTGTGTGTGGAGGGGTTTGGTATTATGCAGGATTCCAGTGAATTCAGATGGGCTGCTGCCCATCCAAATGATTCCCTGTGTGTGTGAATGGCACACCTGAGTGAAAGTTTCCCCAAGTCAGTGTTGTAGCACTGTAGGGTAGCAAGGGTGTGAAGGAAAGCGTGCTGCCTTGAGGCTGGTGCTGTGTGCAATATTCACACCTTTTGATGTATCAGTCAGTGTCAGCAGGACATCTGCTCGCGTGCCCCTTTTGGGAATTAGCTGTGGGAACTGTTCTCACAAACCTGGGACTTTGGACATAATGAGTGAATTTTGTTTCTTTTAGAAAAGTGTAGAATCCTCATCTCAGTTGAGCCAAGAACAGAAAAGTGTCTTCAATGAAGATCTCCAGAAGAAAATAGAAGAAAATGAGCGACTGCATATACTCGTGAGTGAAATTTTGTTTAGCCTTTATTTTTGGTTCAGAAAACTGGTGACACAAACCAAGATACAGAAAGTAAAGTGCTGTCTGAAAACCTGGTGGGTTTAGAAGCTTAGTTGTATGCAAAGCAGTAGATTAGATCAGATAGTTTGTTTATAAAGATGTTCACCAGGCAAATAAAGTATTTTGACTTTGGATTCTTAAGACAGTCTGCGGAATTACATAATACGTGTTTTCTCATTTAGATTTTTAACTTTTGGTGACAACTGCCCTACTGAGAATAGCCCGGTACTGAATGGAAATTTCTTATGAGTTCATTAACTGTTTCAGAATTGCTTTAAAGTTTAAAATACTTCCTGCAAGTTGCCATAATTAAGTCAGGAATTACTTTACCAAAGTGGAATGCATTTCCCTTTAGAAAACTTGAGAAAAACCTTATGGCTCAAGTTCAGTTTTTTGTGTGTCTGCTATTGGTCAGCAATATATTTAAAGGATGCTTAGTACTACAAAACTTTGTTTTTATTAAAGTACTTTGTTCCTGAATCTTTTCTCTGTAAATAAAATAAAATTTCTGTTTGTCTGAGAACTAGTAATTGCTGTTAACCTGATCTGGCTACTGAAGTTGGACTAACTTATAGGACTGGATTCAGTAGTAAAATGAAGCTTTTTTTAAAGAGCTTTGCTTTTCTTCCTTTAGTTCTTCGAAGCAGATGAGCAGCACAAACGTTTAGAAGCAGAGCTGAGGAGCAGACTGGAGGTTTTGGAGACTGGTGCCGCCCAGCACCAAGCTGTGGTGGACAGCTTAACGAAGAAATACACAGAGACCATAGAAAAGCTGCAGAATGATAAAGCCAAATTAGAAGTAAGGAGTTTTTCCTCTTGCTTGCAAGTTTGAAAAGTTTTGAAATGCAATGTCTTGCTGTGTCAGCACTTACATTGTGAGATTATCTTCTTGCATAAAGATCAAGTCTCAGACACTAGAAAGAGAAGCTAAGGACTGTAGGCTTCGAACTGAAGAGTGGTAAGTGTCTTTATTTCACATAATGAAAATTTCATTGATGTAAAGAAATAACTGCTGCAAAACATTAACTGGATTATTTTTTAAGAATAATACCTTTTTAAAAAGGGGTTTAAAAAAAAAAGACTGCTAAAACTCAAGTTATATTATCATGAAGATAAGTCTGACCAGCACAGGTCAAGCCCCCTTTTCCTTCGCTGTGTATGGAACTAGACAATTGTACAATTTCTGCTTTCAGTAAGAGCAGTTTTGTCTCCAAGCTTTTTAAATAGCAGTGATGTTGATGAAAGCTTGAAGAATTTATTTGTAATGGAAAACTGTATAAAGTAAAAAGCCTATATGACACATAGATACGTGAGTTTGTAAAAACTGCTTCTAAGAACGAAGTTTGAGTAACATATGCTGAGAGAACCAACTGAAAAGAATTTCAGAAATCCCCCTCCACTGCAAAAGCTTCTTGAGCAATTGTTTTTGCTTCAGGTATAATGTTCTCAGCTACAATATTTGAAAGTTTTTATCAGAGAATTATATTGTTAGTTTTGGAATATTTTCATTGTCTTGAAGACAAGTTGTAGAAAATGGGAAATTGAGGACTGTGGGCTAAATCAAATTAGGGTGCATTTCTCTGAAGTTCATTAAGCTGCATTTTTTTAGAAGATATATGTGCAGTATAGATCTTTAATGTAATGGAGAAGATGTGTAGTGAATGATCAGATGCAGAGTTCCTTCTTTCACATGGTAACCCTGAAGTGTGTATTTTAATTGTGTTGATAGATGTGAAGATACTTGAATCTAGTAACTCCTCTAATACAGGTCAGGGTTTCACTAAAAATGACTTGCAAAAGAGGATGAAAGCTGTGTTTTGCTGCTCATTGCTTTTTTTGGTGGTGTTTGAAAAACTGTAGTCTTAATCTGCTATTATTCAGTTCAGGCCTTGTGTATCATGTTCTATGATGACTGGGTAATTGATGTCATTGTAAAAAGTTGTCCCTCCTATTTTAAGTTATACTATATTAAGTTTTTAAAAGTAATAAAGGCTGACACTTGGTTTTAAACACTGAAATCGCTGTCTGTTGAACACATGGCAGGATGTGTCTCTGAGAATACTGCCCTTCTGTTTTCCCTTCTTTGTCAGGGGAAGGGATCCATTTGCCTCTGACACCCACACTTTACTCAGAAAAGCCGGGGGATATGAGACTTGACAGCCTGCATGCTTTGAAAATTAAAGGGCAGACTGTAAGGCAAAACATGTCAAACTACTTGTTTGTCATTCCTGTACAATATGAAAAGGAAGTATCAGTACATTTGCAGTTTGTCTTGGAGTTCATTTTCTGTCATGCTCAGTGCTACTGAAGTACCTCTTGTACAGTTTCTATGCAGTTTTGGAGCTGCTCTCCAAGAAAAATATTTGTTAATGTGCATGAGCTACTTATTGGCCAGTTTCTTCGTATCTCCCTTGTCTATTTTGGATTATTTTGCCTTGTTAGACCAGATAAGTTTCTGTGTATCAAATGTTGTAATAAAGGAAAAAAACCTGTCACTTTGACACCTTCCCCCCACCCTCCACTATATGTGCAGGAGTTCTAGATGTCAAACGGGAAGCAAAACAGTGAAGAATTTGAGGGCCTGAGTTGGGTAAGGTGTGGAATTTGGTCTGAATCAATAATGGAGTGTTCTTTGTCGACATATGTATATAATGCTGGAATATATTACTGTTCATCTCAGGAATCTATTCTAATCATATCAGTAATCTTAATTACTTAAGTTCACATGTATATTTCACAGTTTCACAGTCAGATGCAAGTGAAGAAAGTTTAGAGAAAAATCACTTGAGAATGCATCAGAAACACAATTGTCAAGTCTTGTCAGAATAGGCAGCATCATAGCAGTGTTTAAATATGGTGCTTTGAAAAGCCTGTGAGGTATTTCAAATAGCGATGTGACATAGTTAACTGAATTATTGACAACTCATTACCTGATTGTTGGAATACTGCACTGGATGCCTTGTAACTAATTTGAAGGCCCTTTTACCTTCCCATCCAAATTCTAGTAGAACAGAATGCCTTCATGTAGCTTATATAATAGTTACACAATAGGAAAATAAGGTGAATTTTAACTCTGAAGTAAATGGAGCTTCTCAAGAATGAAATTTAGGGTTTACAAGTTTATGGTAACTTTTACTGCTTTTCTTAGGGATTAGGATTCAATGTTGTGTTAAATATGACATAAAGGAGGACAAATGATTCCTACTGTATTATTTCTGTCTAACATCTAGAAGGAGACAGATACCTATACACTCAAGGGATGCTTATAGTGAGATATGGTGTTGGTGATACAGATGAAATTTTAAAGGTTTACAATGTGTGTGTGTGTGTGGTTTTTCGTTTGTCTCTTTGTTATTTAGCCAGCAACAGCTAAGGAATCTTCAAGCAGCTTTGGGCAGTAGACTGGAAGAATCTCTATGCATAATTAATGAAAAAGTACCTTTTAATGACACAAGTACGTATTGCCTTGGTCTGGGTATCTTGTTTGATTTTTTGGGTATCCATCTGGAGGGAGTACTCCTTGTGAATTAAAATGTATTAGCTGTAAGAAATGTTGGACATCTGAACAGACACTTGGAGGTAACTGTAGTAAGTATTCCTAAAACTTGTCATGGTCTTCTTCAGTAATTCTAAAATATCAAGTTTTTATATATATAATGAAAATTGAAGCTTTTGAAGGCTTTTGAGTGATTTGCCACTTGTCTTGCTTAGTGTTGACAGAATATTGTAAACGATGAAGGAACACTGTCAATTTAATGGTTGCTCCATAAAGATTGGTTACTCATCTCAAAGAGTATTATTTTTGGCAGGGTATATTCAAGAGTTGCAGTAAGTTAAGGTGGGGCTAAACTGGTGGCTGCAGAGATACTGCATCAATAATGGTCCGCACTTACTACTAGTGGGAAATTTGTCAGAGTTTCTCATTGATCAGAAAACACACAGTGTAGTTCTTACCTGAAGGGAAAAAAGCCCTTTGAACCTGGGGACTTTTACCTGAAGCAATGTTTTTCTGCTTCCTTTCCGACTGCTACTAGATCAGCTGAAGTGCAGAGGATCCCCTGAAGTTAGGAGTGCTCCGCCTTTGCATGGCTTTGGTACAAGCATGGGTTAGTATGTGCTGGGTCAGCGCTGTGCACTTTGTGCTTTCCTAAGTAGCTGAACACAAGGGTGGGCAGGCACTGCCTGGACTCTTCTGGACCCTTCAAGACTAGGAGGACCAGAAATAGTGAAAAAGCTGAAAGTAGTGAAGAAGGAGCAGAGAAGTGAAAACAGGCTTTTGAATTTCTTGTTTATTTCATTGCTAGCTTTTACATTTTTCATTCAGTTTAAAACCTGATGACAATGTTTTAAATAGCCTTAGGTTCTCTAAAAGCTGATCTGGCAGGTGCTGCAGGGGTGAGTGTTCCAAGTTCTCCACTGGTTTGGCAATCCAGTGAGTCTTGGCTTAGGAACACCAGATCATAATCTCTTTAGGAAATGTTGACTCTCATACAGCACATCATGCTTAGGTGTGGGTGCCTTGAATTGGTATCCTTTTCACTTCTCTCCTCTCACTTTGCCTGGCATCTGCTGCCTATTTCTACTTCTCTGGCTTCTTTAGCTTGTATTTTTTTATAGCTGGTTATCATTGTAGCAATAACTTCGCTAAAAGAGTTTATCTGCTCACTCAGCTGCCATTGCATAATGCTTTTGCTTGTGTAGTAGAAAACACTGCAAATAGAGAACATCTCTTCAGTGATAGATCAATGAAAGTCAGGAGATGTTTGTTTGCTGTGGCTTCCAGCTGTCTTCCTATAGACTCTGTAGTTGCCTTCAAGTGTAACTAGCAGCTAATTTCAGTAACAATCAAATGACTTCCTGATGGCTAAACATGATTTCCAGAGTAGTAGAAAAAGTTTTCTGAAGCATTTAGTTAGAAGTAGGATTCAGTAATTTTGGACAGGTTTTTTTCCCACTAAACGTAACTACCTCTTCCCATGTGTCAATAGCCAAATGCGAATGACACAAAAGGAATAAGAAACTAAATTTCCTTTGTGAGCAAATTTTAAACTAAACTGGTTGTTGTTAAACTGAATCGAGAATGGATGTGGTCCCTTTTAAATCTCTAAGACTTGTTGGCTGTTCTCTAGGCACAAATAGCCCTCTGCCCCTCTAAAAATTGTGGCTGCTTGTAACTGAATAATTACTCTAGTTACTTCATGACTGGAGCAGAATGCTGAAATACATGGAGAGTACATTTTAGTCTAAATTATCAACATGTCAAGTATACACAGGAGCTTTAAAAAAGTTCAAACCACTAAAAATGTATTAGTCTTACTTGGCCCTCCTTGGATTGTAATTGAAATTTGAAGATAATCTTGAATTCTTCAAGTGTGATTTCTTTAAAAAGATTTTTTCATTCTTGTTTGTGATGAATACTGTTCTTTGGGCAAGAGGAGTCTGCTCTTATTTATCAAATTCAGGGTTCTTCAGATGATTAAATTTGACTTACAATCTGGGGCAAGTATTGAACTGCTTTCTCTCCACTTAATTACAGAAACTCTTCTTAAGTGAGGATATTTAGGCCTGCCTTATTGGAATCAATTGTTTCTATCTCTTTAATTAATATTGCTTACATAACCTGTAATATCCCGGCAATGAATTTTTTTTTAAAAAAATCACTATTTACCAATAAGTGTCTCTTAAAAACCCCCTACAATTTAACAAGTGCATATAACTCAGTTTTTGTCCTGTAGGATCTGCTCGATACAATGCTCTGAATGTACCATTACACAACAGAAGGAATCAGGTAAGTGCTTCTTGTGGTTTCATGTGACTCTGTGCCGCTTTCTACACAGATGCTGAAATAAAACCAGTTATTTTAGTACCTGAAATGGAAGAAGATAGCCTATCTTACTACTGTCATGATATTCTGAGGGCATTTCTGCCCACAGAGCCTCTGCACTTCTCCAGAGGTTGTGTATATTGTTCTTATGTCAAGAAGTTTTATTAAAGTATATGAAATAATTCTTTTACTGGGTCAACCTTCAGTAAGCTAGAAGCTGGAACATTTCATTTTTAAAGTTGATTAAAACTACATTAGTTCAGAGGTCTTTTGCTGAAAAAAGGTAGGTTTGTTATAAATTCCTTTTTCCCCTCAAACTGAGCTTCTTCGGTTGCATCACTGGAGCTCCAGAGAATGTATGCATTTGTAAACTGCACACTGGTGTGTGCACTAAAATGCCATATTAGTTAACATATTTGTCACTAGTCACAATCCTTTCAAGGAATAAATCATGTCACTTTGAGATCTCTGCATGGTTCATTTACATCTTGTGGGATACTTCTTGCCAAAGCACCTCGTACTTGCAGCAAAATAACCCTTATAAATTTAAATATTTTTAGAAAAGTTTCTGTTCCCTATTTTCATTTCATTCCCTTTTGGAATGTTGTTTATTCAGTATTCAGAAATGAGCATTGGTTTTCTGTGAATGGCTAAATATTTTAAGGGTTTTTACAATAGCAAATCAGAAACCTGTATGCAGTCAAAATTTTCCTGTGTTGCTACCACTGAGGATGGGCTCTACAGTACTGTGGGTTTTTCTTCTATTTGCTTGTATGTCTCAAGCCTTCAACTTAGTGCATTCAGATGCTGCTGCAGAAAGATTTAAAATAGTTACTTTCTCCATTCTTCAGAAATGCCTATAAAGAGACCTTTTTCCTAATAATGTCTGCTGTGAGAACAGGTGACCTGCTGTTCGGTTTTGTGATGGAAAGAGCCTTAAATTTCAGGTTGCTGCTGCTGAGTTCCAAGAAAAATTTGAATAACTGCATGGAGAGTTTCTCCTTTTACTATTTTCTGCCAGCACTATGTCAGGCAGCCTCATGCTTCAAGATCTGCAGTCTTGAAAATGTTCCAGGACAGATTTTTATGACTGGCTTTGCCAGTGGAGGCAAAATGCTGGTGTATTAGCACAGGCTGCAGTGTAAAGAACAGCAAAACAGTAATAGTGTCTGTTTTCCTTCCTTGCATAGCTAATTAACATACACAAACTGAGTATAATGACTGCTTAAATTACTTGCCACCATCCCAGATCCATAATCAAGACTGACCTGATTTAACAGTCCATTGAAGCATTAAGAGTATGTCTCTGAAGGATAAGTTATTCTTGGCTGAAATGTCACTATAACCTGATTCTCTTCCCATCAGTCACAGTAGAGTATAGTTTTCTTCTCTCTTGAATTTATGTTCCATTCTGAATTAATTTCTTTGATACCTTCCTGCTGTACTAAAGCCACAGAACAGCCTTACTCATGAGCAGCAGCTCACTTCTGTCCAGGAGAATAAGAATTGAGTGTTTCTGGTTAGAGAAGCAGACACCTTTAATTCTGGGAGAAAACATCATTCGTTTTTACTAATTAAATTGAGGTTTCCTTGAAACCAGGTGTTGAGCTGTTGTCAGCAATTAGTCTGTTGCTCTTTTAGCAATTAGTCTGTTGCTGAATCTTTGGAGATTTCATGGTTTCTGTAATTGTGCTGACCTCCAAGTGTTCTTGTGGCCTGTAAGTTTGAAAAACGCAGCAGAGGCAAAGCATCACCAGTTGTGTGAAATAAAAAGATACTTTGTTGTCAAAGAACAGTGTGCTCTTCTGTGTGGCATTGTAGTTCATGAATAAAAATTAAGTTAAACATAATTGCTGCTATGTATTTTAGGCTGAAATAGTAAAAAGAAACAAAAAATGGTTATCAGCGATTTCTATCCGAACAGGGTTTTTTTTCATATTTAAATAGATCCATGTCAAATACAATCATTTTATAACTGTCTTTTACAGCTGAAGCTGCGAGACCTTGCTGGCCAGGCCCTGGCTTTTGTACAAGAACTTGTAACAGCTCTCCTGAACTTCCACACATACACTGAGCAGAAGGTACAGATCTTCCCCATTGATTCTGCAACAGACACAATATCACCCTTAAACCAGAAGGTAAAGTTTACACACTTGAGCTACAAGTATATTCAATTAGTTAGACTTTCATGAGTGATTGATCCTAGTCATGCAAACTTCCACCACCTTGACTGGAATGCTGCGAGTGTGTTCCTGAGAGCCATCCTCTCCTGTGTGAGAAGTCTTTTCTGCTCTGTGAATTCTCTGAATGTGGGTGGGGTGTAGCTGCAGAGGATCCTTTTCCCCTGTGCCTGTGCTAGAAGAGCAATATGATTATCAAATCAAAGCTTTTCTTTTTAATTGCTAATTTGAAGTGCATCTGTTGAAAGTTCAGCTGACTTGTTTTAAAATAATAATGCACAAATATTGCACTGCTAAATCGAGATTGTTTTAGTTAATGCACTGGGGTATGGGACATGTTGAGATAGAATCTGGTCTTGTGTTTAAAGTGTTTATCTGTAATGTTAGATAAAGGATAGAAGGTAGGCTTATGAGGGAGAGAACCTGGACTCTGTTCCCTTGTCAAAAAACAACTTTATAATCCGATTTTGGGCTACTTGTGTGAAGATCTTTCCTGTAAGTGTTCCGAAGCTTCAAGTTTGTAAAGCATGTTGAATTTGATACGAGAAATCTGACTCATCTCTTTTGACACAATTCCATGGAAAGACTTTGAGAGTATCATCTAGAGCTGTTAAGCTGCATATTTTGACTTTGTTTTTCTATGCTGTGAAACACAGAAAATGACTGTGCACAAGGATTTTTGTGGGGATGCATATATGTGTGCTTTGGAACAAGTTGCATTAAGATCAGAGCTGACTTCATAGTTTAAGGGGATCTGTGAGTATTTAAGTTGCAGGGTGTATTTTGTGATTCAGTCTGTAATTTCAGTTTAGTAGTTGGTAGGGCTCAGACTTGAGGTACTGAGATGAATTGTGGTTTGCATTGATCACTGTCTTGCAGTGCATGTGGTGATGTGGTGTCAATGTTAACTATCACAAAACTTTCCTGTTCCTTTGAAAACCTCCTATAATCTCTTTGCAGGTAACAAATATGCTTGTGAAGGTGGTTATCCACTAGAGAAATCCCATTCTGTTTGCCTTCTCAGTGGTTTCAACTATTTAGTCAAGAATACTCTTCTGCAGAGATTCAGCATAGATATTAGTTCGAGAACATTTTCTTGCTCCTGCCACCAAATGCATTCAGAATGGCATGTCCTTCTTGTGAAAACTATGTGGTTTTGTCATCTTTCAGATTTTTTGGGGCTGGAATGGTGTTTCTGTTTTTTTAATGTGGCCCAGTGTGGTAACTGCATTCTCAGATACTACTGCAGTTTACACCAAGGGAATAAAATCAGGTTTCCTAGACATCACTTCTCACAGATTTATTTTTTTTTCCCCTGACCTCCTAGTTAACACTTCTTTGTTGGTTTGCAGCACAGCTGAGACATGCATCTTAATCAGAACCATAATTTTATTTTCCTTTTCTTATAATTGACTCTGATTCAATAGTTCAGGCTTTGTTTTTGTAATTATGTCTCTTGTAGTCTGCCCCATTGTGTATTCATGACCTAATTCCCTCAGTGCATGCTACTTCTCAGGGCTTTTGCTGTGACTTGCCAGCACTGAAGCATCCTTTATTGCTCTTTGAAGCTGTAGTTGCTCCTGTATTTTTGATTAATTTATCTATTTGCTTGGCAAGTGTTCTCAGTGTGATTTTTTTTTTTTTTTTAGCTACCCCACCAAATTGGTCAAAAACCTCCCCTTAATATGGTAGAGAAAATGAAACAAGTGTCAGGTAGTGGCTTAGCAGACTTGCACTGATTTATTTTTCCCCAACTCCAGGTCTTGTCTGGTGCTTTCAAGCTATTTTCCCCACCAAACACTCAAAGTAGATGTGGACAATTCCCTGCCAGGTTCAAGTATTCCTTTTCTCTTTAAGTGTTGGATTGCTGGGTTCTGCTGGGTCTACAGCATCATGCTGGATAATTCAAGTCCTCTCTCTTGCAACACAAGCCAGGAGCATTCTGCATGTGTTATTTCTTCCTCCTTAGATTTAGGAATTTTCCCTAATTCCATCCAGGTTTGTGCATGCATGGATGAGAGTTTAGCATCTCACTCTTCTTGTTAACACTGTGTTACTGCACTGTAATAATACAAGGAATAATTAAAATCTCTTGTACTCTGTTTGCCTGGGATCTTTAGCTGCTCTTGTGGTATAAATAATCAAAGGTGAAGGTATCTTTCTGTGGGGTAAAATAAAAACCAGGATTGCTTTTGCCTACCTGTATTAATTGGTGGAAGAAGCTTTTTGTGATACTGAGGTACCAAAATGGAAAGCTGATGGTGTTGTTATATTTTGATTGCGTGTAAGAGTACACATTTTGTTCTCAGGTCTGCTTTTTTGAAGGCAAAATTAGCTGTAGGATTTATTTAAGCAATTTTTAGCAAACTCAGGCAGCTCCATGAGGCCAAAGTTTCTTTATTGCCCAAACCTGTCAAAGTTTTAGAAATAAGAGTTCTCCTGTGATTAGTTGGAGCTCCATGCTCTGCATTGGCATAAGCATGATTTGACTCACGTGGAAAACTGGACTGGTCTCACATAAAGATACATCTCTTGCTCTCTCCAGTTTGACTCGGGTTTAGTTCTTCAGTACTTTGCACAGCATAGCTTTGCAAATGTTTGTGCTGCTGGACAAGGCTGGGAGGCCAACAACATCTGGGAAAAGATGGGATAGTTCATTTTGGTGGCTGAATGATGCATGGATCTAGCCTTAATTGGATGGAGTTGAGAAAGGAATGCAAGAACATTTAGAACTAAAAAGCGAGGGTTTGGTGTGCTGTGCATGGCAGTTAAAACGGGACAGGATGCTGTGGCAAAGCGCCAGGTGTGGTTTTGCCTGGACTTCCAGTACTTCTCACTTCCCCTCAAGGTGTGTTTCTGCCCTATAGAAGAGGTTGCTGTACATCACTGGACTATTGTATCTCATTAATGACATCTTAGGCATCGTTAAAGGGGACAGGGGCTTTGCCAAAATGTCCCATTCGGCTGTTAAATTGAGAGAGCTCACACGAGCCGTCAGCAAGCACCATTTTAAAACCTCTGTCCTCAGTTCTCACAGTATCTCCATGAAAACGCTTCGTACGTTCGCCCTCTGGAGGAAGGAATGCTGCACTTGTTCGAGAGCATCACGGAGGATACTGTGACAGTCCTGGTAAGATTTCCTCCTTTTAGTGTCCAAGAAGATTTTTACAGAGCAAAACCACTTACCTGTTGTTTTTTCCTTTCAGGAAACAACTGTGAAATTGAAGGCCTTCTCAGACCATTTAGCTTCCTACTTAGGCTTTTTAAGAAAGATTCTTCCTTATCAGTTAAAAAGGTACTTTTCATTTGATAGATCAAATTTAAAAGCACTGTTTCAGGCATGCAGCATTGTCAGCACCTACAACTCAAATATTTGAAGTCAAACTTTAAAACACTCTGGCCTCTGCTCTTTCTTAAATGCTGAACTCTTTTTTTTTTTTTAATGTTGTTTCTAAACCTTGAGATTAGGCATGGCTTTTTTAAGGCATTAGGACTAAAAACATGTATTTTAAAGCCCCTCCCCTCCAGCCCCCCTCACAGATGAGACTTCAAAAATATGTGCAGCTTTCATTAACCTTTCTTAGTGTTATTCAATAGCATTGATACTATTCGGGTGTGATACACTGTAATGCCTTGAGCTTCTCTGACGATTATTTCTCATTCAGTAAATGTAGCAATATAGTAAAACTTGACCAGGTGCACATCCCTTCTGCTGTGAAAATCTTCTTTCCTGACTTGATCGAAGGGAGGTGAATTATAGGTGGAAAGAACTGCTTTAAGAGAGGGTTTGGACTAAGGAAGAAGAAAAATTGTGATTTATGCCTCCTTTATACCTGTTCTCGTGCTCCTTAGGAAGCAAAAGAGAATTTATGTAGTAGAGGGAAAAGTCTTCGAACTTAAATTGCTGCAATCAGTTCCTTGCTGTGAGAGTAAGTCATTCCCAGCTTGTGACAGAAACACCTAAGAGCGGAGATGCACACAGTAATTTTCATGTATTGCTAACTTCCTCTATGTTAATCTTTCTAAAACAAATTCCTAGTCTGCTGTTGCTTTGGACTGGGGAGGTAGGGAACACCTATCTGCTCCAAAACTCATGAACTTGTTTTTTTCAAGATAATTGCTTGCTTTTAAAAAAAATAATTCATATATTCCTAGTTTGGAAGAAGAGTGTGAGTCTTCTCTTTGCACAGCTGCTTTAAGAGCTAGAAATATGGAGCTGCACAGAGACATGAAAAGGTTGACTGCAGTCTTTGAGAAGCTACACACGTACATCAGTCTTCTGGCCTTACCAAGTAAGTGTCAGTTCTGGCTTGGTTGGTTACCCTGTGACTGGTTTTCTGTGGGTTTTCATAGTATGATTGACAGTGTGCCTTTTGTCATCTCTTAATTATCAAATTGTTAATTTCATAGTCATTAAAAAAATGAAATTGCTAAGCTGCATTTTATTACTAATCATCACTTCCAGCCCCTCGTCTTCATAAAGTTATTACAACTGTCATATGGTAATGACTGAATAAAATGAGGTGAAGCCTTTGTGTGTATGTTTGTGGGGAAACTATCTCCAAATGCATCCCGTAAATAGCAGTAGGAAATGGTTATTGTATAGCTTCAGGTTATTTCAGTCTTCCCTCTTCAGAAGGGCCCAGATGGTCTTTCCTGCACCTGTGAACATGTCTTTCAAAACACGTTGGTTTTTGAGACCAAAACAATTGACATTTATGGAATCTGAATAAAATCTAGGGACTTTGAAAGTCTCACCTCCCTACTCTGGCAAAATTGGATATAGGTACATTTGATATTGAAGGGGAAAATTTAAGTACATGAATGAGTTATGACTCATACTCCATGCAAATGATTCTAGTGGGTGGAAACTGAATTATTTTCAAAACTAACTTTTTCATTCATGGTCAAATCTTAGTGTTGTGGTTTTCTTTTCCTTCTTATGCGGTACTCTTAGGTACAAGACCAGAAGGACTCCTTAGGACAAATTACAACTTTGTGTTTACAAACATTGCTGCAAGTCTTCATGGATTCCATGACATTTTAAAAGGTGAGAGTTGGGAATGTTGTTTTGTTTCAGCTTTGCTTCCTTCTGTTTAGCACACGTGTACTCTCTCTATAACAGTGCTGAATGGATCATATGTGATAAATCTGGTTTGTTTTACCTTTACGAGGTAAGAAACTAAACCTACTAACCACTTGTTTTAGACATTCATGCATGGTTTTCATTCTTCTCTTCTTTTAGCTTTTTTCTTCAAAGTTGCTGGATTATTTGACTGTGGCTCTCCAGGTTTTCCTGAGCAGTATCACTTTACTTTCTGAGCTTCATTGCTCTACTGAAACTAGCATGGAATGCTATGAAATGTACATATTTTCCCCTGCATACGTAGCATTGACCTAGTACCTGCCTTCAGCGTGGAATTTTTCCTTCCTATATTTAGGGTGATGACTATTTTTAACATGAATATATAACTAAAGCTTACAAAGAAGTCTGGGTTCTTTTTGAAACTAGACTTCCTCTGGAAAATGGCTTACCTTGCTTTTATCAGAACAACATGGATATATTATGTTTTCACTGAAGTGATATTTGGCTATAACTCAGAATATTAAAACTAATGTTCCTGTATGTCCTATAATTTCAGTACCATGTAGCTGTTCCTGAAGAGAAGATAATCCATAGAGATTTATTAGATTTAGTAGTCAGGTGTTTAAACATTAAGCTTTTATAATTTTAAGCAAAATTGTTTTTTTTTCCTAATAGCATGAATAGTATGACCCCATTTTGCAGAGCCCTTGTTTAAAAAAAAAAAAGTTACATTAAAGATTCTACCTCAAACAAAATGAGATCCTAAGGCAAGAGTTTTGTAGCATAGATAAGTTTAAAATACTTTCTACCTCTTAGTATGGTCACTATAATGCAAAGCCAACCCAATTTGCGCTTTAAAGGAAATACAGAAAATAGAAGTACTGAAGAAAACTGTCAGTAGAATTCATTAGCTATCAACAGAAATGCTGTGCTTAGTATCTCACACTCCCATACTCCAGAATGTTTGATTTCTCTCTTCTTTCTCAATCTCAACTAATTTTTAAACTTCTTAAGATTACTTCAGATTATAATTTGTCATGGTGATGAGCCGGGATTTCTCCATTCTGTAGCAATAGTACTCTGTTGTAAAATAGGTGCAAAATGTTCACTTGTCAAACAATGACTTTTTTTTTTTAATTAGGCCACATTGAGAATGTTCTTACGTGATAAATACTTGATTCTTTTTTAAATTTTGGTGCTGTTGAAATTAATATATTTAGGCTAAGCTGCTTTTGTGAGTGACTTCCAAAAAGTTTTGTGTTCTTAATTTGACATAAATGTGCTTTTCCTTTTCCAGATATTTCCAAGCACTATAGTCAGAAAGCTACTTTAGAACAGGACGTTCCAACTGCCACACAGAAACTCATAACTACAAATGACTGTATTTTATCCTCTGTTGCTGCTTTAACAAATGGAGCAGGCAAGGTAATAGATATTTTTGTTCCATACAATGCCCTAACTTGTGCAGATTTTTAAGAAAAAAAAAATAAGCTTAGCCGAATGATTTAGAAAATCTCTGTGTGCCTCTGATATTAATAATCTATAGGGTCAGGTTTATTCTGAAGGTGTTTTCAGGCTATGAGTTAAAAATAACTGAGTGAGTGATAAAAGCAGATACTGTGAAGAGGATGTGTTGTGTGAGTGAGGTCTGAGTTACGTGGAAGAGCCTGTAGCTTATTTCAAAGTCTTGTTATGAAGTCCAGTTTCACTAAATACTTGTCTTTTGAAAGAGTGATTGCTCCAGTGAATCTTCCTGGTCAACTTAATTCAACAAGCCACTTCTCTTGATGTGTCTAGATGGCCTCGTTCTTTAGCAACAACTTGGATCACTTCACTGCCTTGCTGAGCTATGGCCCTAAGGGAGGAGCAGAGTTCATCAGCCCTCTCTCAGCTGAGTGCATGCTGCAGTACAAGAAGAAGGCAGCTGCTTACATGAAGTCCTTGAAGAAGGTTTGTTCAGCCAGCATGCTTGCACAGAGAGAGCGTGGTTCTGTTGGTAGTTGGTTATGCCAAAGCGAATACAAACTAAGGATTTGCAGTATTTGGAATGGAAGAGTTTCTCTGAATGACAGTTTTTGGCTGAGGAAATGGGACCCTCAGTGCAATAATGCTACTGAAAACTTTAGAGACCGTAGTTGCCCTCACAACTGAGGGTATGTGCCAATTCTGCCATTACCCATTTCCACTAATTATTTGTGTGCCAAGACTCTAAGGAGAAGGGGGTGGCTGCTTATTTAAATTTCCTCCTGTATTCACCAACCATATGGAGCAAATGAAACCATATTCTTACACTTGCATTCACTGGAAGGCAGTGGAGAGCAGTAGGGGGGAAAGAGACAGCTGAAAAGGAGGTACCCTGGAGAAAATGTGCTGAACCAAAGAACTGAATGCTGCCAGGTCTCCCTGTTGTCTCCATTAAAATTAACAATTAAGTGATGATGTGCTTAGCAATTGTAACTAAATCACTGTCTGTAAAGAGGACCTTATGATGCCTTTGATCATTAATGAACACTTGGGGTTTTCTGAGGACTTTTTAATCAATTGTACCTTTTGGGGCAGTGTTTCTTGTGAGCTTGAACCATTTTTTCCTACTGCCTGGTAAGCACTTGCAACATGTTTTTTTTTTTCCCCTTTACTAAAGTAAGGAAAGTGGTAAGAAAATAAAAGTAGAATACATGTTCTGATCTAGTGTGTGACACGTTTTGAGAGGGGTTTTTTGATTCTTCTGCAGCCTTGTGCAGATTCAGTGCCTTATGAAGAGGCTTTAGCCAATCGCAGAGTTCTCCTGAGTTCTACAGAAAGCAGAGAAGGTCTTGCACAACAGGTATTCTGGTGTACATTGTACTAACATATATGGTAGTGTATTTTGTAAAGCTAAAGTTGTATCCAAGTCTCCACTTATCTGTGTCTGTGGTCATTTGTAGGTATACATGAATATGCTGAACCTTAAAATTAGACTGTAGATGTCTTGTAGAGTTTTGAAAGTAAAACTCACCCTTGTCAGGATGGGTTATCTGCAGAATGTGCATATTGATAGACATAAGAGACAGGATTATGCCATTGATATCTTCATTTGGAAATACAAGAAGACAGGTAATCTTTAATAATTCAAATAAATGCAAAATAAAGACAGGAATTAAGTCATACTGAAGGGATTAATTTTTAATGTTGTGTACTGTTTTGTGTCCCCTTTTGGACTATGCAGGGATTATTAGCGCTGGTTAAGAGCAGTGATTTTTCTTTCCAGTTAGAGTAATAGATTACAGTTTCTGTCTTCCACTCTGTGTTATGTATTTTTTTTCTGGAAGGTGAAGCAGGAGAGGTAACGTATTTTAAATGCCTTCACAGTTTGTCCATCGCTGCATATGAATGAGACTAGCTAATTAATACTGACTTCTTATTAGCTTGTATATTCAGCCTATACTTGACTTATTGTTATTGAACTGTTACAGAAGCAAATACTTAGGTGATTTTTTTTTTTGCGGTGGCCAATATTCTAAGTGTATTGGTAGGAATGAGCTGAATTTCAGCAGAAATATGCAGTGATTGGATGTGTTCTGTTCCATAGTTGTTTTCTTACCTGGACAAAGTAGGTGGTTCTGTCTGAGGTGGGACAGCTGGGATCAGAGGGTTTGTCTTTCTAGCATAGAAAAAGGTAGTGATAGTGCCAGGTACACGTCTTTCAAATTTTTATGAAAATCTTCACTGCTTTGATTTTTCACCCAAGAGGATGTTGCCAGTTTTATGAGGTGTACCTTTGTAATGCATGTTTCAAACGAATCAAATCACATGGCCATTTTTGATAAAGAACCACAGCTAAGCACACAGCTCAAAACAGTAATTGTTTACCTGCTGCACTTTGTTAACTCCCTTATGTAATGGTTTAAAATAATACTGTCCTCAAACATTTCCTGTGTGTGGCTTTTTTCCTCCGTGGGTTCAATAACCTGGACTGTAAACTTCCCCTCCTAAAGGTCCAGCAGAGTTTGGAGAAAATTGCAAAACTTGAACAAGAGAAAGAACACTGGATGTTGGAGGCCCAGCTAGCTAAAATAAAGCTAGAGAAAGAAAACCAAAAACTGAAGAACTCTCTTAGTGGACATTTAACTGAAGCTATCCAGGAGCGTTCCGTTTTGCCAAATATAGCAGAACAAAAGAAGGAAACCACAGAAAAGAGTCTGAGGGAACCTATTAAGAGCACTAGTCTGGTAAGTGACCTTTCCCTTCAATAGAGAAAAATCCACTTTCTTTAGTAGCAGTGCTGTTTGATCAGTGGAACACTGAAAATGAAAGCCTTTTGACTGTGTTGAAAAGCATTCACTCTTGGGGTCCTCGTGTTTGCAAAGCTGCTTGCAAATACTTTCTGCAGAGTTTGGCACTTCTTGGCTTTTGAGACTTTGTTCGCTGTCTTTAGTATTGTGGTGATATTTTTGTAGCTCTGTACTTCTGTAACTGAGGGGGAAATAATAGGTGCTTAACCTCTAGATTTGTCAGTAGTTAGGAAACCTTGAAAGTGGTTTGTATCTCAGGTTGGGCCTGTGTTTCCAATACTTTTGTTCATCTCTAGGTATGTTAAAGCAAATGGAAGAAGGTAGGTAGTGTTTGTAAATGGGTTTGAAGACTTAGTAGGGCCAGTTTGGGTTCAGCAATTGCTTTTGAATGTAGCATGCGTTCCTTCCCTGCTCTTCTGTGTTGGCAAATGGCTTTTTCCTGTTTACTACACATACTTTTTTTGAGTTGGCCTTTCCCCTGAATTCCACTTCTGAAGTGGCATAGTGGTATTAACAGAAATGCCATCTGTAAGAAATAATAAATCCACTCAACTCAGCATTCAATAGAATTCTCTCTCTTTTTTTTTTTTTTTTTCTCCTCCCCACTTTCCTGCTCCAGGATAAAAATAACCACTGGATTGTTTTGAAATCCCCATTTTTGAAGTAAACTGGCATCTTAAGTTTTTGGTCCTCGATTTGAATCCTTAGGAGTTTGAGGATAATGCTACTCACAGGTCAACGTATTGTATGAATATTTCCCATAAACATAAATCTCTAGTCCTGTTGAGATTAAGGGGAAAAACCCCCCTGTGATTCTCTATGAAGATACTCTTTTCATGAAACCAGGTATTGGCATACACTGCTCCTGTAGAGTTTTTGTCAGTGCTTACTAGTCAAAGTGGAAAGGAAGGAGTTTGGAAGGTATTCAAGAAATCCAGGTTGACTTTCCTTCCTCTTAAACATGACAAGTAATGTTTCAGTGTGCTAACGTGGCTCTGAATTAGTTTCATATGATCAAGCAGTTGCATAACCATACAAGCCCAGCTGCATCTTGTTGCTTTTATTGCCTTTTCCCTGTGTACATCATAAGACAGGAGATAAATTTTTGAGAGTTGGTGTCAGGTTTAATTCTGTTCAAGGCATTCATATAACCCCTCTTGTTTATGTTGCAGGTGGAAGTACTTACATTTTTTTCAGTTTGAACTGTTGCAAGATTGTTTAAATTTAAAGTCCTTCTATGACTGAAACCAAAATGCAGCTATGGTATCTATTTTTTTGCTGTTCTCATTAAGAATATTTTCTTCCTTGTTCTAGATTGGAATGTTGACGGTAACTACTGATAATGAAAAGGTAATCTGTTTTAAACATTATTAAAGTCCATCTGTTAAATACTTCAATTCTGATTCTCTTAAGATTATTTCAGAGGTCTAATTACCAAGAATACTCCTGTATAATGGCATGAGTTGACTGTGTAGTCTGTATATACTATATGGTAAAATTTCTGAAATCCATGTGTTTCCTAATTTTCTTCATCTGTTAGTGAGCTGTTATTTTACCCATTTAAGCATTTTGGAGCAGTGTGAACCGGAGTCAGGGCCTGTTCTCTGTAATTTGAGGAAGGCATTGGTCTGTCTGTGCCTCAGTAGCCCAAACTGCATTCCAAGCCTCAATTCTTAACCATCGAGGAAGGGCTCAAGCTGCATAAAAGACCCTGGCTGCAGCAACTGGGGTACAAAGGAGAGGTCACACCAAAACAAACCTTGAACCAGCTGTCAGACTAAATGTTAACTCTTTATTTAGCCCTGCTATAATGTAACACTTGCCCCAGCAGGAACTTTGAGAGCAAGATTCAGTGCTACAGGGAACTGTAGTTTAGTTTACTCTTCCTTTTCTTCTGAAAGTGTGATTTAAAAAGGGGTAGGGGGCTAGATAATAACAGATACAAGTTCTTAAAGGCTTCTGCATAGTGCTGAACTTGAAGGTGATGACAAATCATGTGAAAGCTGCCTCCAGTGGGTTACTCTGTAAACTACGGAGTTGTTGGGCTTTGTTATCTTTTATTTTCTTTTTTAATTTCAAATGTCTAAAGAAGCTTCTGGAACATGCAACATTAGTAATAGTTATGACTTTTGTAAGCTTCTGAAATACAGTTATGTGAAGGAATTCTTCCTTGTTGGCAAGAGACAGTAAGTTTTCATGTAGGTGAAAGCAGCTCACTTCTGCAGTGGATTTTCATCTTCATCAGACACTTGGTACATTAAAGCAGGTTAAATTCTTACCTCTTCAGTCAGCTCATTGTCCTGTAAGGAAATCTGACATTAAGAGTCACCATCAGAGTGACAAATTGCAGTGTGACCTGCTGTAATTTGCCTGTTGTGTTTGGGGGATTTAGTACTTTTTGACAGAGCAGCCATGCCTCGGGAGGAAAGATGAGAAGTCTGTATAGAGGCGATGTTGTGATTCAGGTATCCAGTTTACTAAACATCAATGCTGTCTGACTAAATCTTTGCTTTGCCAGGCTCCAGATGTTGAGTCTCGTGAAGACCTGATCAAAACTCACTACATGGCCAGGATAGCAGAGTTGACCTCTCACCTGCAGCTTGCTGACAGCAAATCAGTGCACTTCCATGCTGAGGTGAGCATGAAGGCAATGACAGTAAATCTCTTTTTGAACTTTCCACAGGCAAATGCTATGATAGTGAGTTTCATTATATGGAGCATAATGTTTTATAAAAACCTGTTTCTGGAATATTTTTTGACTGTGGTCTAGTATGCACAAATACTGTAAAAGAACTTTTTATGTTTAATAAGTCTTTTGGTAGCCTTGTCTTGGCTGTATTAAGAAGTATAATGTGTGTCATATATAGGTTTGTTCATATAAGCTGAAGCAGCTGGCTTTAGTTACCAAGGAAGTTTTGACTTAATTTTAATGTGATGCTGATGTCATTCAAAAATATTTGAATGTGTTATGAAGTGATGGAAACAGCTCTCCTGAGAAAATTGGTTCTCCGGCATAAATTCTACTGCAAGAACTAACAAGATGATTCATTGTGTCTATGGTTTCCTTTTCATTTTAAGTCATGAGGGAGCTCTTCTTGAAAGTAGTGGCTGTTTTGATTTGTGTAATAAACAATGTAGAATATACCCAAGCTCCAGGTTAACAGAGCAAATCCTCTTAAATATTTTTTTTTTAATGGGAGATGACATAGTATGGAGGAACCATCTTTCCTGTGATATTTGAGCCTTGTATGCAGCGAGTTGTTTGTATTGCTTTTTACTTATGAAATGTTTTGTAGTAGTTATGTGAAAAACACAGTATTTTGAGGATTGGCAATATGGTAGCTCTGTAAAATGAAACATCTGATGTCAGCTATTCCACTACCTCTGTGTTTGAAAACGTACACAAGCTCTAAGTTTCTTGAAATCCAAGTATCACAGAAAGATGGAAAAGTCCAAAGCAAGCTTAAGGAATGCCACAAGGCAATACTCTGGAACTGACTTTCCTTCCTTCTACCCTCCCTGTCCTGTTCTTGGTAGTGTCGAGCGCTTGCCAAAAGATTGTCTCTGGCAGAGAAGTCCAAGGAATCGCTCACGGAGGAGTTGAAGCTCGCCAGTCAAAACATCACCAGGTTACAGGCAAGTAAATTGTTCTGTAATGTAATAGATGCTTTTTGTAATCATGGGCAAGGGGAAGTTGGAGCAGAAAAATTACAACCATCTAGCCTGGCCCTGCCATTACTAGGTCCTGACTTATGGCATCTAAAAACTCTAAATGGTATGTAGAGAAGAGCCTTAAATAATACTCTTTGAACCCCAGGTATAAAGTTGAAGTGGAACATGCTTCCAAAGAAAAGGTTACAGTGGCCAAACCTGTGTGTTTTAGCACATTGGATATCAAGGATTTTCATGAAAATGGGGGAGGGTTAAATGTCAAAAGCTGTGGTTGTGTGGCTGATTTTAGATGATACAAGGAATTCCTAATCCTTTCTTGTACCTGGGTCTGAAATGCCAGATTGATTTTGGTTTTTTAAATACAGATAACTTAATATTAAGCAAAGATAATTGTGGGGTAATCTTTAAGAAGCTGTTGTTAATAATTGACTCTTATGCCATCCTGTGAGTGTTCTGTCCCTTTCTCCTTCTCTTCCACACAGCTGAAAAAGGAGCCAATAGTAAAATCATATTAATATATAATTATACATTAATACTCAGTTCATAAATACCTTCATGTTTTCTTTACACTTAGTTCATATTATTATTGTTCATCTGTCTGTGATGGTGAGTACCAAAATTGCTCCATAGAGGCAGTGAATGTAACATTATAAGCTTTGAACAGTTGTGTCCATGAACAATCCTCTTTAAACACTTTTTTGATCTGTTCCTTTAAGAAATTCCACAATTGATGTCAAACTCAGCATGAGATGTTAATTTCCAACTGCATGTTAAACTTCCTAGGAAAAAGATATCAGGGACATCATTTGTATGTTTAGTAGTCTGCATAAAACTGAAAAATAGACTTGTTTAGGTTGGAAGGGTCCTCTGAAGGTGATTTGTCTCCCTCCTTTGGTCAGAGCAGAGAGTTCAGATCAAGCTGTGGAATTGGATATTTCCTGTACAGCCATGCTGGCCTTCTACCACGGTCACTCCATATCTTAGACATTGGATTGTTCCTTGTTCTGTCCTTGATCATTCAGCTTTCCTGGGCCCCTGTAACTTCCAGGGCAGTTTTACCTGGGATGTTTCCAAGCAGACCTTGAAAGAAGTCAGAATCTACTCTTCTTGAGTCTAGGGTTGCTGTAATTCTACTATTAATCTTGCTTCCCTCAGGATCCTGAATTCCACTAACTCATGGTAGCTGCAGCCAAGGCTACACATCCCTGACCAGCTTTTCCTTATTTGTGAGCAACAGGTCCAGCAGAGAGCATCTCCTGGTCCCACTGATCACTGGTATCAATAAGTTCTTTGCCACTCTCAAGACAACTCCTGAGTTGCTTGTGTTCCACCTTGCTGCCCTTCCAGGAGATACCAAAAAATCCCTAATGAGGATCAGGTTCTGCAGGTGGAAGATTTTTATCTGCTTGCAGCAGATGCCTCTTCTCCTACTTATGACATCTTAGTTGTCTTCAAGCCACTCCTTCACATAAAGCATGATTTCATCCCTTCTGTCCTTTCTAAAGTGTGTGTGTCCCTTCAATGCTGGGTTCTAGTCATGCACACTGTCCCCCCATGTCTCTGTAATACCAGAGGGATCATAACTCTCTCTAACTCCATGTGGAGTTGTGATTCCTTCAGCTTTGGATGCCATGTGTGGTTTTGTGCAGGCCGTGCTTTAACCCTATAAACATTACTTTTTTCCTGGCTGGAAACAATGGTGGAAAACTTAGCTGTTACTCTTCTGTGTAAGCCATAAAAAAGTGGGGAAAAAATCTAAAGGAAACAGCACAAAAATACAGGAACAAACAATGCATGAGACTTCAGGTAAAAGAAAAATAGCTGTTGACTTCCTTTCATAAAGCAGGTTTTTTTTTTTGAGCTGACTTGCACACATTCAGCATCAAAAGTGGAGCTTACTAAATGGAGGTGGAAGGGTGCTGCTTTGCCAGGTATCACCAATACTGAGCCGAGGGCCTCTGGTTATTTTATTTTTCCCTCAGGATGAATTGATGACGACGAAGAGGAGCTACGAGGATCAGTTAAGCATGATGAGTGACCATCTGTGCAGTATGAACGAAACCTTAACGAAGCAAAGGGAAGAGATCGATACACTGAAGATGACCAGTAAGGTGAGTTGGCACTGCTGACACGGGGCCCTGGCCGCAGCTGGGAGGTGTGAGGGTTACCTTTGGTGTTCCTGCAGTACTGCCCTTGCACAAACCAGCTCACAAGCTGTAGTTCTTACTCTGAGCCAGTTGGAAAGGAAACTCCGAACTTGCTCCTTCAAGTTTCAGTGAAGAAAAAATGCCTGCAAAACATACATGTGGGAAAGAACAAGCTCTTCATGTCACTGCTTCACATTAAGTTCTCAAAGTGATGGCAGATCAGCACCTTTTCATTGTTTACATGAGGTGTAAATGGAGCTGTTTGTAAATCCAGCTGGTGATGCTGGGTGGTTATGATTAAGTTCTGGGTAGAAGTGTCCCTTCTGCACTCCTTTTGATTGCAGCATACTCTGTCCTTGGCAGCTGGTCTCTTCCTCTGTTCTGTTTCCATATTCTAGCTTATCTGTCCCTCGTGTAGGAATGAAAAATTTGCAACTTATTTTCTTCTGTGAGCTTGAAATGCCCACTTGAATTCTTTTCCAAGCAAGGAGTCTACCCACTTGTCAGAAACAAATGTGTAACTTTACTAATGGTGAAAAATACGGAAGTCTGTTGTTTTAAGCAGTCAGTGTTTAAACCATGGTATAGCCTATTCTGATGCTTCTAGGGAGGAACAGATGTTGTGAAGGCCTTTGCCCTTCACTTGTCTGACTGTGAAATGCATAAATTATCATTGTTCTCCTTAATTGGGGAATGCATGGAAGCAGGTGTCACTGAAGGGTTAAAAAAATAAAAATAATTAAAAAAATTCCATGTTCTGATTAAAGGTCCCATGATGGTGATTTTTATCTTTTAGAGTAAACTATTCCCCCTGCTTTTCTTCAGATTTCTGAGTGATTTAACTTGGCATTGTATTCTTTAAATTAGTTCGTGGTGTATAAGCCCCTATGTTTCCAGGAGGAAGCTCTTGGCTGCATACTGACTATTGCTTTTCATGTTTTTATAAAATGTTTTCTGGAATTTTTCACTTGCCATATTTCTAGACTTGAATTGGTACTCTGTGTGTAAGGACCTCAGAATCAAAGAACAGAAGCCACACAGGTTTTAAAATATTACCAAATGTAGGTGGTGATAATAATTTGAAATCAAAATTATGCAGCTAAAGCCCTTATCACTTGGAGAGAGTTGCTGGTTAGATTCAAAACAAATGTTATCTTCAGGAAATAGGAAGACTGAGAATTTCCAGCAAGTAACTATTGCACAAAACTTTATTTTAAGCTCCACATTTCCTTTGTGGAATTACTGCAGGTCAAATGTGAGTTGGTTAGCTGTGGAACAAACTCTGTTCTGAACTGGGAATAATCTGTACAACCTGAATTAAAATAAAATTTATTTTGGAAAAAAACCCAGTAGGGTGGGGGATTGATTTTTAATTTAAGGCAGTTATTCTATAAAGGGATATTTGAAATAGCACCTGAAAGTGAATTATGGTTTGACTTGCCTTCACTGGCCTTTCAATAGCAGTGGTATTAATACAGTTGGGTGTCTTGGGATGTCTCTTAAATGTCTTTCACAGGCTTCAGATGTAGTAAGGAACTGTTGTGCTTATTTGAGGTATCTGGTACTTGCCTCTCTTGTGCTTTTTCAGAGCAAACAGTTACAATCTGCCAATATTAAAAGTCTGTGGACTATTTATTTTCAGTCTGACTGTTCCTTGTTTGCTGTAGGCATAAATTATCAGACGTCAGGTTTTGCATGTTACCTGTCTAGATTTCCTTACCTGAGTTATAATCTGTTTGCTTGTGTCTTGTTGCAGGGAAATTCTAAAAAGAACAAAAATCGATAGTTTACAGCTGAGTCTTTGGAAGCTGCTGCTGCACAGGATGCAGATAGTGACCATTCATTATCCAGTTCCTGTTTGTTCCAGGAAGCAGAGGCTGGTATTGGGTCTAGTAAAAACTGAATTGGTGCTGTAAATGGCTTTAAAATATTTAGAACTTGTAACAGATAAAACAGAACTTAATGTTGGCTCTAAACCAGGAAATACACACTCTGTGGATAATTTATATAGTAATTACCTTCAGTTTTTACTGTGCACTTTTTAAAACCAGGTTTTGATTTCACGTAACAACTTCGGATTTTGTATATTTTCAAATATGTTTCTGCATTAACAAATTTGGTGCAGTAGGTGTCCATTTTTGAGTTACACATTTAATTGTCAGCACATGTACATTCCGTTTCTTGTTAATAACAGTTTAATGATGAGTTTGGAGACTTTTTTTGGCCATGCAAGCTGTGCAGTTACTGTAAATGTATTATTCCTGTTCTCAGCCCTCTAGAATTAATTGGAATTGTGGCTTGAAATTTTTCAAATTCACCAAGTAAGTGGGATCATTGTTAGACTGCAGCAGTGGAAAACTTTCCTGCTTGTATTTGGCACTTTGGATTCTGAGGTAAAGAGCACAAATAGCTGAATTGGGATACTTCTATGAAATTGCTTTAAGCCATTTCTGTAACATTTTGTTTACACATGTATGTATATATATATATTGTTTGAAGTAGCTGTTTAAGGCTAGAGGAAACTGTGATTGTCATTTGCCCCAACAGAGTGAAACAATGTGTGTAGAATAGATCAGCTTACTGTGCTCTCTTGCAGTAAAGAAGAATATGAAATATGTAGAAGATTTAAACACTGAATTTGCAAAACGTCTTCATGGAATTGAGTTGTAATGGATTCACTGGGGGGATGCACATAGCTTTTCCTGTGTTTTCAGAAGTTTGTGAACTTTAGGCCTCTCCTAAGATTTTTTTTAAAAATTTATTTTCAAGTGAAGTATAATATCACGAGTTTTTGCAGCATTGATTTGTTGTTGGGGGTGGGATTTGTTGGTTTTGGGCTGGGTTTTTGTTTGGTTGGTTTTTTGGTTGTGTTTTTTTGTTTTTTTTTTTTAATCAGATGCTGTGCTGCTCCACACTTTCCACACCAACCTTCTGTTCCATAATTTCCATTATGGCACTTATTTGTCCCATAAGAGTTTACTCTGCTATCAGATGTGTTGATATGTATTATCAGTATGTAATAATAAAATCAACTACATGATACCAGCTTGACTTTTTCCTTACTTCTGTCTGTGCCCAGGTGTGACACTGTGGTGGGGTGTTGCAGCTGTTGCTGGTGGAATGGTTAGACCAGCCTAGGTACTCTCAGTGCTTCTCTTTGTTCTGACAGTTTTTCCTTTCAGAACTGCAAAACAGAAGTGGTTGTGAAAGGGAGAGGAGATGGGAGCCTGCAGGGTTTCTTGCTGATGTTGAATTTAGAACTGTGCGCTGGTGCTAATGAGGGTTGGGAAGTGTTGGCTTTCTCTCCAGCCATTTTATGGAAGCAGGTACAGCTTCAACTGTTTCATTTAGGGTTTGGAAGTTAATTGCTTTCTTCTAGTTCTTCTGAAGCTGCCTTTTCTGAGGACTTTCATCTTGCAGTGAAGGTACTAATCCTGTTATTTTAATTCTCTGAATCAAATTACTGAATGTGTTACTGATACATACACCTACTTTTCATAGGTGGCTGCATTCAGAAAAAGGTTTTGCTTAGGCCATTGTTTACATGTCTGAACAAAAACAGTGTGTGTTTAGAATTTGCATTAAAAAAATCAAATGCATGTTCAGAATATACCCCAATATCCAAACTGGAATTCATGTAGAATGTATAGGCATTTAGGTACAATTCCAATGTACATGAGTTTATGAGCATTTTTTCTTTGCAGTGTTATTTGGGAATGTATTTGGGTGTCCCCCTCTCCAAGCAATAACCATGCTCAAGAAGAGACAATTTTGATCACTTAAGCTGCCTTCAGTTTTTCAAGGAAATGTTTTAAGTAAGTTCTAAACAACTGTAAACTATCAATACCCAAAAATAAAATCTGGCAAAAAAAGTTTAAATCAGTATTTTGGATACTGCTGTGGTAGTGTTGTAAGGGGGCACAGGACATTACATTTAACTCAGTGGCATTAGAAAGTGCATTGAGAGGAAATGCCCAAGTAATTTGTGCTTATTACCTGCTAACCAGGTGATGCTGAATCTTTCTGAATATCTCAAATGCTGTTAAATGTCTAAATGGCTACTGCACAAGGCTTTGCTGTTTAAGAAACTGAAGACTTGTTTCAACATTTCAGCCCGGAATTCATCTTTGAGGCAAAGTTTTCCACAAAACTGGTTTTGAACTACTTTGTACGCAATGGTATGTGCAGAATATCATGGAATGTACAAAATTTGGGCAAAGAAATTTTACTAATACCAAAATTAATCTTCAAAAATGTACAGTGTGAATGTTTGACTTCCTAGCTGGTTAACTGGGGAAACCAGTGAGAAAGTGTTGTGAAGTGTAAAGACCTTTAGTGCAGTACAGTGTAAAACCAGGGTTAAAGAAAATCCGCTCTGTCAGTTACCTTTTTTAGTGACGGTTCACTATAACACACAGGTCTTTAAAGCATTTTTAGAGTGCTGAATTCATTTCTCCATAATGTTGGGCACCTCATGAATAATCTCTCACCCTCAGGCTTAAGTGGCTAATTCAGAAAACAGCACTATTTTAATGGTTTTAATTGGATTTTCAACAAATCTTTCTGAGCTTTGTTTTAAAGCTAAACTAACACATTCAAGGCTTTCAAAATGTTCAGCTGTCCTAGATTTCTGAAAGCACATCCCCAGTAACTATTCTGTGTGTTCAAAATAAATATTTGCTGTAATCAGGCATTAATTTAACTTCAAGATTGCCCTCTTAAGAACCACTGCTTCCTCAGTTTGAAACTGCCCAAGAAGCACCAAAGACATTGTCCATTTTAGAAGGCCTTAAGCTCCTGGAGGTCAGAGGTTTCCCTGCCTCAAAGCTTAACTTCTAAAACAGGAATCTTAGGCTGACGTCATAAGCTGTGCAAGGGCACATCTCATTGCTGTTTGAACAATTATTATTTTCAATTGCTACATCTGGCATTTAAACAGCAATCAGCTAAAGTGTTGGTTTAAAGTTGGTGGTGTGTGTCATGTCTCTTGTTAATCCCTTCAGCTTCATTCTGAACCAGTTCAGTGTTCCTTGGCGCGATGCTGCCAGGATCTTCTTGATGGATGTAAAATGTCCAGGCTGAAACAGTTTGTTTTCCTACCCTTGGCTGTTTATATGGTTATTTTCCCTTTTTCCCAGGCTCCCTTCATTTCTGATTTGTACTTGTAATCCTGCTGCTCCGCCTGCCCTACCTTCCCTCCCTGGCAGATGAAGTTTTGGTGGGAAGGTCTTTGGCCCAGCGTGTTTCCTGGGTGCTGACTTCGCTGTTCAACGCTGCTTCCTACAGCTCTGAAAAACGGATTTGCTCCGACATGCGAGGCATCAATTGCAAACAGGAAAGGAAATAAACTTTGTATCCACACAGTGCCTATCAGGAGACGGGGAGAAGTTACTCACTGGCTTGGTTGAGCAGTGTGAAGGCTGTGGGGGTTTTTTTAATAGTGTAAATCCAATGATATATTAAACTTCAGAGAACCATCTGGCCCTGTAAATTGGGCAAACCTGTTGTTTAATACAGTCTGTATGTAAGGTAATTTGAGAGCACTATCTTAGCAACAGCAGGGTCATAATAAAAACAAAGCTTAGTGCAGTAAAAAACTGTAATTGCTGCCAGAGGTCTGGTTACTTCCTCCCACGAAGGCTGGGTGCCGCTCTAAGAATGCTTGTTTTGTCTTACTCTGCATTTTCTGCCTCTGCTGCTACCTGCAGTGTTGCTCGGCTGTGAATTAAAACCATGTTTGTTCAGAAGAGTCCGTTTTTGCCCAAATTCCTGAATATTTCTTTTAATCACAGAGTTAAGAACTCTCTTTTAACTGCAGTTGTGCCTGCAGCGCTGCCAGCTTGGTTACAGAGGGGGACAGAGAAGAGCTTTGGGGGACCTTTGTAAACCAGGGCCTGACTGGGGCTGTGAAGTGCAGCACATGGAAACTTGCCCGGGGCAGCTCTCATTGTCTGCCTCTGCTGTGTGTGTAGGCAGCTTTAGACATGTCAGTGCTCATTCAGAATCACCCAGCTCCTTGCAGAGGCAAATACTTGCATTGCTGCAGTGCCGAGCTGGAACAATAAAAAGTGTGTGATTCTCCTTGGGCTTCATTTGCAGAGCAAGACACCCCACTAGCAGCCCTAAAAGAATTCTGGTTATAATCTTCTTACATGGACATTGTAGAGATAACAGTAGAAATCAAAATTTATCTGTTCTGGTTTTAGCACTAATTCACCCTGTGAGTCCAAAACTTTCGAAGCTGATGAGGTCCTAACTAATGAAGAAGCCCTTGAACTCCAGGCCTGGTATCAAAATTGTAGTTATGATCTCTCATAAACAACACAGCTTTGTCCTGTGAAGAGTTAAACCCACAAAACTTATGAGCCCAGGTTATTTTAGGCAGTAAGGATTCTTTCATGAATTGACTTGGAATCTAGTCAATGGTGGCATGTAGCTTCCTGCAGACTCCCTCTGTATAAAGTCCTTTGCTTCTGAAATGAATATGAGAGCACCTTACATCTCCACACGCTCCCCTTACTGCCCCAGACAGAGCCTTCATCCTTGCCTGCCCTCCCTTAAAGCTTCAGGTTTCTTTTCCTTTGGATTTAAAAGTCTTCAGTTTGTGCTTGAATAGTGAATGCAGAACCCTGTATCCAAGAAAGATTATTTTAATGAAAAGTTCTGAACTGAGAACTTCAGTGCACTTTCTTTAACTGCAGCCTTTGGGTAGGGAACAGCTGTAATCCTGGAACTGGTGCTGCACCTCTCATGTGCCTTATCCTTAGTGACTTTCAAATTGTCTGTGGCATGTGCACGATTGAACAGAAAATATGCACCTGGAGAGGGGAAAAACCAGAAGTTTCTTTTGAAGTCTGGAAAGTCTGGTTTGTTTTTAGTCCAAACAAGGAGGCAAGAACAAGTTTCTCTTACATTATCAATCTAGCCTGGGTGGTCAGAAACATTTGAAGCCAACAAGAACCCAATTTCTCACGAAAAGGACATTAGTATGCTAAATTTCTATAACCAATTTATATGTAATAAATATACATCATTCAAATAGTGAATATCCTAAGCTTGTAAGTTTTTAATAGCAATTTGACTAAGTGAAAGATGGATTCATTAAATGGGAGGAGAAGAATCTGACTTTTCAGAAACACAGAAGTAATTCTTAGTGAAGATGAACTTTTGCAGAAATTTCTTGCTAAAATAAAAGCAAAGCAGTAGAGGAAAGAGTTAAAATAAGTCTAGAAACAAGTGGTTTTCTGTCTCTACTTGCAAATATTTGGTTCTAGCCAGATATGAACTGACAGGTTTCACTTCTGACAAAATAGTCATAGACAGTAAACATTTTATGAAAAGGGCAATATACTGCAAATCATGTTAAGATCCATTTAAATATAGCCAGCAATGTAAACTGAATTTGTTGGTGTTGTAAAATGTTGAATGAGTTTTATAACTGCCTCTAGCAATATACAATACCGTATCTTTATGTGAAATGCTCTTCAGGTTATATTTACAGTGGAAGTAATTTCAGTAGTTCTAATTTGTTCTGCATATACCATTCATCAAAGTCAAATTATATTAAGGAATTTTAAATCTTAGGGTTTTTTTCTCTGATGCTTGAGTTTATATTGCACTGAATTCGTTTGGAAGATAAAGTGATGGTAGAATTTACTGGAGAAGAATAATCTTGTCTTGAAAATGTATACACTTGTCTCAGCAAAGGAAAATCTGATCTATTTTTAGATATGCTTTGATAAGGAGATAGGAGAAATTAATAGCCTTCCCACTTGAAAACCATTAGGAAGAGCTAATGTGGAAGCTGAATGGGAAAAAAGGTTTCACTGAATGTTGTGCAGGAGTACTTGAGAGTATGAAGGACTCATTTTGGAGTATGTAGAAAATAGTAGAAATTATTGCAAATTTCCTGGCATTTTGGCAAAACAGAAGGTATTGATCCCCTGGTTCTCTCTGCTCAAGGGTTGGGTGTGTCCTGGGAGAAGGCAGAAGACTGTATTGTTTATGGAAGACACAATTTTAATGGAAATACAATTTTGACATCAGGCCTGGATTTCAAGGGCAGAAGAGTTGCAGGGATGGAATTCCAGAGGGAAGAGGTTGGGATGAGGTTTGGGCACTTTCAGGGCTGCATGCTGGGGTGTGGGTGGCAGGTGGAGCTGCCTAACCCTGTGCTCTGAGCCTGGAGGCCTCAGGCTGGCATTGCTCAGGAAGGACCTTCAAGGAGAGAAGAATGTAGCAGTTCACTGGCTTGCAAGTTACTTGGTTAAGTTACAGTGAAAAAAATCTGTGTTAAATTCGGCACTGGATTTTTTAAACTTAAGATAAACCCAGAATTTTTTCAAACCACGAATGGCCCATGTTTGTCCTAGTGCAATTTGTGTAATGGTGTTAAGCTTGCAGAAGATTTATTTGTAGAGAAAGCTGTACTGAACACTTCTATTGCAAATGCAGACAGAGCCTGCATAGTATTTCCCATGCATAAAACAAAGAGGTAGGATTGCTTAATTTTCAGAGAAAACATAATAAAACTTTACAGAGAAGATGAATTGGACAAAAGAAAACAATTTGTGGAAGGACGAATAAAATATTAAAATACAAGGGAAATTTCAACCACTGGAAAGCAGTGGAGCTGAAATGGATGTATAATGCCTGACAAAGAATTTTGGATGGATTACACAAGAAGCTGGAGCTCGCTGCTGTAAGTGAGCCGTCACTGCTATTGAAAGCCTTTCATATGGGCAATTTGTGTGTCTGCAGTCCCTGGCAGCTCGGCTCTGTGTCCCTGGGAATGCTCTATCGGGTTTTATAGGTGGTTTCCCCCTCTTCATCCTCCCCATTCTGTCTGTGTGTTCTGGCCTTTCGGGAGCAGTCTTTCTGCACGGTACAGTGTCCCCTCTGGTACGTGCATGCAGAGGGGAACGGATAAGAAGGACTTTCTATCACTTCAGATGACACAACTGTATAATCCTGTGGCTTAATAAGACATTTTCCAAGCCTCGTTCTGCACGTCCTCGGAGGATCTCCTATCCCCGGAGGAACTTTGCCCGTGCCGGCTCCCCTCGGGATCCCCTGCCTTTCCTGGCGTGCCGGGGGATGCTCCCGCGGGATGCGCCGGGCGGGGCTTGTCCCGGCCACCGCCCCCGGCCCGGCGCGGCCGCTGCTCCGCTCCCGGCGGCGGGCGGGCCCTGGCGGCGCCGAGGCCGTGACCGCAGCGGGACCGGAGCGGGTAAGGAGCGGGCACGGGGCGGCTCTGCCCCGGGGGAGCTG
>VXAZ01008129.1:1085390-1156835 GCA_013399875.1 Gymnorhina tibicen | reverse complement strand
TTTCCTTTCCTTTCCTTTCCTTTCCTTTCCTTTCCTTTCCTTTCCTTTCCTTTCCTTTCCTTTCCTTTTTCCTCTTTCCTCTTTCCTCTTTCCTCTTTCCTCTTTCCTCTTTCCTCTTTCCTCTTTCCTCTTTCCTCTTTCCTCTTTCCTCTTTCCTCTTTCCTCTTTCCCCCTCTTCCCTTTGCCCAGGGGTAGCCGGGGCTTTGAATCACGGCGGAAATCGGGAGGGTTTGGGTGCCGGGCATCCTACGGAATCGCATTCCCATGACTTTTGCCTTGTTAGGGAGGAGACTGGGGCAAGCGAGGAGTGTTTTTATTTAATACTCGAAGTGAATTGAATTCCTGGAGCCTTTCTCATGTTTTCTAGCGGTTCGGCTGATGATGTTAAAGTATGCACGTAGGGTCACGGTGTTTGAAACCGCTGCTGCAGAAATCTCTCCCATAAATCCAGCCGGGGCGCAGGGCTTTGGGAAAACAGCCGGAGCGGATGCGGGAGGATGTGCTGCACAGGGCTGGGATGATCAGGCTGCACTGACCGTATGCACCCCTTGTGCAGACCCCGGGGACGGAGTTTCAAGGATAGCGTAAATGAGAAAAGAAAAATGTAGAAAGAATTCACTTTCTGGCTTTAGGTAAGTGCTTTAGGTAACCTTTGCAGTAAGGTTTTTTTAGAGGTGTAGCTGTTCTGATACTCGCGGCAAATGACTGTGCTGAGAAAACTGCTGACGGAGCTGTTTTACGGACCCGAGCGAAAGTTACACAATTCTATGCTTCCCCAGTGTTTTTTCCTGTGAGGTGGAGAAACCCTGAGTGATTTCTCTACAAACAGGACTTAGCTTTTTTTGGGAGAGTGGTAATGACTGGCCGGGGAGGAGGGAACAGCAGTTTTGGAGCCTGAGGCTTTTAGACATGAACTGTTCATTTTGGCGTTAACTCCCTTTGCCCTGTCTGGGGACTGAGACCCTTCTGTAGCTGTGAAAGAAGAAAAAGCAGTAACTGAAGACAGCACTTTATGTTGCCTGGTTTTGTGCACTGGGAGAAAAGGCAGTGAGGAAAGATTAGCTGCCTTCTTGCCTCTGTGTGTGAGTGGAGGAGAACTCAGCAGTGCGCTCTGTAACCAGTTGTGGCTGAGCCTTGGGAGTAATTTGTACAACAGGAAGCATGGCCAGAGATTGTATTTACCTGATGCTGGAGCTGTAAATCACACCCCTGGGCAAACCTGCCCCAAGGCAAGGCACGAGGTCCTTGCTTCATGCTCCCTCACGAATGTGTAGTAAGTGTTGTTTTCTATCACTTTAAAAGTTATTGGGGTTTGTAAGCTCAATGGCCCAGCTCGTTGATCTCTGAATAGCAAGCCAGTGTGGGTTTGTGAGTTAATCTGTGTGTGGGCATTAACTCCAACATGAAACGCACCCGGGTTACACAAACAGAGATGCACCATCCTGGGCAGTGTTCGCCTTTGTGTTTGGGTAAACAAGGTCCCTCTAGTCCACCATTCCTTTTCTTCTGTTTTTGATTGGTATAAGTATAAGCTGACGTCTTCTGCTTCAGAAAACCAGGCTGCCCACGTGTCTGTCTTAAAAGGCTTTTGGAGAGGAACCCAAATGACTTTTTTTGGTGTCTGTGTTACGAATTACGCTTTCTGACATGGCTGTCATCAGCTGTTATTAAAAATACTTCTATCCAGATAAACAAGGATTCAGTTGGCACACCTTCTCCTTGGTGCTGGTATTCCTGTAAGGCTTTAAGGCAGGGAGAAAAGGAGTACCCCACAGCTGAGGTGAGAGTTGGTCTGTCAGAGAATGTTACTGGCAGCTGCCAGACAGTACTTTTCATGTTTGGAGGAGCTCTGCAAATCTTATGTCATGGGTTAGACTCCAGGAAGGCATTGCCACGTGTTTGCTGGGCACTAAAGCATGAGGCAATTTTAAGGGCAGATAGAAGAACTGACTCAGAACCAAAACTAAATTTAAAAAAAGGGGGACTATTATGTTGTTCAGTGAATTTGCTAAATATACAGTACTTCTGTTAGCTTCTCTACCTTTTATTACTCACTCTGAGATTAGTGGCAAGGGTTTTGAAGTGTTCTTCTGTGCTGTGTGTTCTTTGTGGCATTTCATCCCTCCCTTCCCTTGGACACTGCAAACACTAGCAGAGGACCAGGCTTAAACTTTGTTATGACCACAGCCAGCTTAGTATTTTGATATGTGATCTGTGTGCCAAAGCACTCAGGCTTTTTGTTTTTTTTTAATCCGGACGGCTGCTTAATCCTAAAAAAAAAAAAAAAAAAAGGCTGTTGCTATTACAGAAGTGGGACAGCCACCCATAACTCCACTTCTGCTGCTTCTTAGCCCATTATAAATCTCTGGCTCTGCCCAGGAGGAGAAGAGAGGGAGAGGTTTGGATGTTAAAGTGCCAGAGCCCTGTGCAGAGCTGCCGTGACCAGGGCACTTCTGTGGGATGTGCGTGCGTTCCTAATAATAACATGTTTCCTAAACACGGTTAAAAATTGCTTCAGTAGATGCAGTAACATTCCATTAACTTAGTGACCTGCAGACGTACTGCAAATAAAAATAGATTTATTTTCCTGTCTCTTCTAGGCCAGAGCATTTTTTTTTTTTTTTGGTTATAAAAACCCAGCAAACTTTCTGTACAATAAAATGTCAGCTGGTGTCAGTAAACAGCTTACATGAATCCCTACTGTCCAAAATCTGCCTATGGAGTGTAAGTTCTGACATCACTGTGGTGATGCTGAAGAGGAGTGTGATTCAGAGGATGAAGCAGGACTACCCAATGAACTGAATGTGACTGGGCCCTGTGGGGAGGGATGTTGTACACACATGTGCACAGTGAAATGAATTAAAATTATTTACCTGTCTTGTCTATGCAGATAATGGGAAGAAATTAGGTGCAACAGCACAGATCAAAAAACCGACCCCCAGCTAAAAAATATTTAAGGGTCACAGGTTTGCAGTGAGCACTTTCTAACATTAAAAAAACAAAGAAGTTTTCACAATACACAGCTGCATGTAACTGTTTTGCTTTGAGAAGATGCAATCATGTCTTGCATCACACCTTGCAGTCACGTCTTGCACACAAGTGGTGTGTCTTAGAAGGCACTGTGACATCCAGAAAGGAAGAGAATAAAAACACTGAGTAGTTAATATTGATTTCATCAGGATTTTTGTTGTTTTTGCTAGGAAAAATGAGTTTTCTTCTGTTAAAGGTGTTCACTGAAACATAGAGAACCACTTTGCTCAGGATTTAATCCAGTTCTAATTTGAGCTAGTAAAAGTGTTCCTACTGTCTTTGATAGCAGACTGTCTCTTCCTGGAGGTTTTCCTGGCCATCCCATTTGCCAGCAAATGGGGCACAAGCAGGGGTCCTCCCTGTCCTGCCTTCTCTGTTCCCAGCCTGCAGACCAAAGATGCACAGAACAACGTGCTCCTAGACTTGTGTTAGCGAGGCCTGGGACAGTCTGTCACCTTCTGAGATGGGGAATCTGCCTAGTAAACAGGAAAATGCTGGACATCTGGGATGGAACTCTGCTGGGTGTCATCTGCAGGAACTGACTGAGAAGTTAAAACTGATGTACCCCAGAAAGATGCTCAGACTTGCGTCGAATACTGCTGCTTTCTATTCTCACAGATATGCCAGAGATAAATGTGTTTTTTATCACTTTGGTTGCATTACAAGGAAAAACAAACAGGTTATAAGTGTATCTGTACTCTTCCTTCTGCACCAGAATTATGCAGAGTTCCTGGTGTGATGTAAGATGTTATTGCATCTTCCTGAAACAAAATAGTTACATGCAGCTGTGGATTGGGAAAACTGGTTTTTATGTTAGAAGGTTCTTGTTGCAAGCCTGTGATCCTTGGATGGTTTGTAGCCGGAGGCTGATTTTTGCCTGACTTCTTTCCCCATGCTGTTATATTCGCTGGTTCGTGTGTTCTGTAAGGTGTCTGTGTATGGGCTGAGTCACAGCAGGTAGTGCAGGAACTGCTTCAAGTAACCCCACGGTTACCCTCAGGTGGGGGAGGTGGCCTTTAGGGTAAGAGCACCACTGCTGCTTTTTGCAGCTTCAGGTCTCCATTCCAGTATCTTTCCCGATGACACTTAAATTGGATCTCTATTTTAGTTTCTTTTTTTTTTTTAATTATTTTTAGTTTATTCTATTTAGTTTATGTTATCCCGTTCTGAAAGTTATGTTCCTGATAACAAGCTCTGCAAAAAATCCCTGAGAGGAATGGCAGTGCAGATCCCAGGTGGCTGAGTGGCTGGGATTTGTAAAAATCTCTCAGTCCCTGTAGGAAATACCTTTGGTTTGTCTCCATAAAATCATACAGACACTTCCACTAAAATGTCTCTAGGCTTTTCTGCCTTGATTCCTATTCCCCACTAAGCAAACAGTGAAGGACAAGGCTGACGTGACTCACCCGTGGTGATGTGAGCGCTGGAGCGGGGTGAGGGAGGGTGTGGGAATCACAGCTCACTGTGTATGGGAAGAGTGGCTGAAGCTGATGGTGTTACATACAGTCATGCATGATGTTTTGTTGTCTTTTCAAGGCAGCTCTGGAATGACTTCACGTCTGAGTGTTAGGGAAGGTCTCCCAGAATGGATCTGGACATGAAAAGGAGTGCTTTTATAGTGCCTAACAGCTGAGGTTTGAGTGATTATTGGTGACAGAGATGGGAATTGTTTTGAGTAGCTCTGATAAATTTTGACATAAAGTGGAAGATCCTCACCATGCAACCTCCTCCTGTAGTCAGCAAGAAGAGCTACTTCTTTGGGGAAGACTCACTTCAGCCTCAGCTGAGCAGGCTTGAACAGTTACCAAGGATGTGAATCTGGCTGCTTTTCTTTCATTTTCCATTTGGGAGCTTCCCATAGGTTTTTCCTCCTGTGTGAATCTCATATCTGCTCACAGCCTTTAAAGCTTGAGTTGTGACCCCAAGAGGCAGAGGAGTTGGAATTTCCTCAGGCCTCCATCGTGCAGTGCCTGTAGGATCCCCCCCGGGCTGGATTCCGGATGCTCTCCTGGTGTGCAGGGACCGGCAGTGCTGTCACCATCGGTCCCTGACCTCGTGGTGGGGAGTCCCTCACACCCCAAACCCTCATCCTCGCTAGAGAGCGTTTCAGCCTCTGCCCAACCCTCCTCCCTATCAAGGAAAGTAAGAGTTGTCTCTGCTTGGGAACGGCGATGTGTTGATGTGTTGATGCCCTTAAAAATGTCAACTTTCTCAGTTTTTGCAAGTACCAACCACCTGTTTTGTAACCCCCCCTGTGACCAAGGCAGGAACAAGCAACAGCGAGAGGTGTTTGCAGGAGCTGGGCCTGCCTTTGCTCTGGGAATGTGCACACTGTCAAAAGCTGAAAGCTTTAATTCCTCCAGCTCTCTGGGCCGAGAGTAAGGAATTCCAAATTAAACAGATTAGCTGCAAGCTCTGAACTTCTCCCAGCTGTGCCTGTGCCCCAGAGAGCGAGCAATGTAAATAAAAGGTCACACTGTACTTTGAAGTTGGTGTATTTTTGACTATTACACCAGTTTCTTATTTTCTAAAATGAGTAATGCAGTGGGAGGCTTAATCCGTTTCCCAATTACAAGAAAATGCTAAGAAATTCCTATTTTCCATCAGTTGTGGCTTTTGCTTATGTTTATTTCAGAAGTATAGACTGGATAATTTTTTCTTGTGTCTAGGATAGAAAAAGCAGAGTTAAATAGAAGGCCAGCCACATGTAGTATCAAAGTAAAATTTGAGGCAAATCACCATAAATCAAGCAGTATTTTATGTAGAAGTTGTGCTTCAAGGTTTTTTTGCAGGGTTAAGTAATAACCAAAACAGTGACACAAAGAATATGGCTGTAAAACACAGAGATAAATCTGCCATGTTTTACTTGGATATCACAAGGACTTAGAAACATTTGGGGCATTTTATATACCATATGTGCTTTATTGCTTAAACTGCAGGGAATTTGTACTTCTCCACTACACTCTATGGCAAAATGCTTGAAGAATTGTCTGGGTGTTCGTACCAGGAGCAGTAACAACTCGTACGGTGTGGTTATGGGACAGGATGCAGAGCTTTGCATTAAATTTCTATATGGCCTGTATGCAACAGACAACCTTGCTCCTGGAAATAAAATTGACGTGTAGCAGTGTATGGGGTCCATATTTTTTCTGGAAGGGTGGAAATAAAATGACCAGGCACTGTCCACAAACAGAGCAGCTCATGTGAAGAGCTCAGCTTATTTGGAAGGGATTATTTAACTCTTTTGTCACACTGTGTGTAGATAAATCTGGAGGTTTTTTTGAGCTTGGAGCAAGTAAAGAGGCTGGTGTTTACCCAGTAAAACCCCATTGAACAAGTGGCACTCATAAGGTACATGTTTGGGTACTAAAAAGAGAATTTGTTTAGAGGATGTGTAGCTTAACAGTTCTGAAGCCACGATGGCCTCTGGAGCTAGAGAGGCAATAAGGAATGTATTTATAGAATTATGCTTCTCTTTGTGTTGGGAGTGTGAGTACTGTCTATTAAACATTGCATTTACTTGTTTTATGCTCTGCAGAAGGGAGGTGTTTCCCTGACGTTCCTCATTAGCTGACCCCGTGCTCCTCCAATATTTAAAAAGAGGACCTTTGTGTTTGAACAGAAGGGGATGTGCTTGAGGGTTTTAATTGGTGCCAAATTTTAGGGAAGACCCCTGAGAGTGAGATGTGTAAGGGGTTCAGTTGTGCCCTGTGCAGGTTCAGTGCTGCTGATGTGCAGGTGACAGGAGGCCGTGCTGTCAGCGTGGTGGGGACATTGCTGATGACATGTCAGCATCCTCAGCTCGCTGAGCACCCAGGTGCATCTGGATTGAAAGTACCAAAACCAATACCTTGAGTTACACCCTGGAGTGAGCAGGGAGTTGTTATTAGTGTTCAGCGTAGGAAGAGGTAACAATATCCCCCAGCAAGGCACGAAAGTTGGGCTGTATTTTTGCTGCAGATTTGATCTGGGATTTCTGATGCAACAGAGGACTCAGTGATAGCTACAGCCTATGAAATCTCTCAATAACAGGATAGGATTTCTCTTCCTTCCATCCTCAAGGTATTAAAATGAAAAAATTAAGCTGCAGCTACTGTTCATTAAATGCTGAGGGACCGCGTTAATCTGATAAATGGGAAGATTGTTTTCAGGCAGAGGAGGATGAATTGAAATGAGTTGCAACTTCTGGGTTCACTGGAATTAATGCATCTAGGATCAACAGCTATTTCAGCCAGCTTTTTTTATTGGCAGTTTCAATATTCTAAAAATGGTATTGCCTGCCTCATATCTGAACAAGGTATCACATGTGCTTGTAATTTAAATGTTACGGGCCACATAACATGTGTGTGATCAATGGTATCTTGTATTGTTTTCCTTTTACCCAAAGCATTTGGGTTACATTTACGTGGGTCCCGTGGGGGACCTTTGCCTTTTGGAGACAAAACACATCCATCCTGAAGCCTGAATTGATTTCAGTTTTGAGGAAGAATGTCCCAATTCATAAGAAGGAATTTGGAGCACTGTTTAGGACAAAATAGAACTTGAAAGCATTACTTTATTGCATTGTGCAGATTTAAAAGAATCAGAGAACAAGTGATGTAAAGTAGCATAAGATTGATTTTATCTTTTTTTTCAATACTAGATGAGTGGTGCTATCCTTAATACACAAGAGGGTGCATTTCCTTTTATTAGCATCACATTATACAAGCAGCTTGTAAAAATCTGTTTGGGCTAGCTTTTTTCTCCAATCTTAGCGGTCAGTTCTGGGGATCAGTGAGTAACACTAGGGGAACCACTATCTATTTCAACACTTTTTGCATGTGTGTTTTTGTTACCGTCAGTTTTTTTCTTTTAAAAAAACACCCACGTTACTGCAACAACAAGAAGAAAGAGAAAGCTGCAGCCTCTGACAGGTACACTGAGGGCATTGTGGCTGCAGAGCAGGGCTGCATCTGGGAAAGCGGTTTCCTTCACTGACACTTGCTGACTGAAGTTAAATGTTTGGCAGGTGGAGTTCAAACACCTTGTTTTGTTTTGTAGCGAGGGGAAAAAAACCTGCCAAATAATCTGCAGCATGGCATTTAAAGAAGTGAATAGTAACAGACGTTAGGGGAAAAAACCCCAAACATCTGGGAATAATAAAGGACGCTGAAAAACTCCCTTTCGAACAAGAAAGGGAAACAGTCTGCAAATGTGTTCTTTATTGTAAACACCCGATTTTATGATTTCTTTTCCATTGGCGCATCTCAGTGTTGTGTGATTTGCCCCTTGAGCAAGGCTGTGGCCACGCTGGAGGGTTGTGGCATCAACCCCAGAGCCCCTTTGCAGTGAAAGGCTTCTCTCCCATCCACAGCGTGTTTTTTTCCCTCTCTGGCTGTCTCTTATCTCTTGTAAATGCCAGAGGAGTTTTTAATGGCAGCCTTTGAGGCTGTTTCCTTATGTTCTCTTGTCTACCAGGCTGTCCCAGTGTCCCGGCTGTTCCAGGAAAAAGCCATGCCCCGAGTTAGCATCACATTAGCATCACTCTTAACAAATGAGGCTTTGAAAAAAGGGCTGAAAACTTCGAAACTTCAGCTCTAGAAATAATTAATGCTGAAAGATCTATGGTGGCAACCAGAGGGAGAGGAGGAGAAGGGTGTGATATGGGAGGAAAAAATGATGACCAAGTCAGAGACCAAAGAGCTGTGATTTTTCTTTCCATTGCTGCACTTTATTATGATGAAGTGATTGTGTGGGTGAAGGATACACTGGTAGTTGTGTGTGTCTGAGCTATGATGGTAATTTGTACTTGTTTGCTCCTTTTCTCTCTCTCTTTCTGCAAGTGGTGCTTATAAAATAACTAGCATAGTGCAAATATTTTTCTGAACAAAAAGGTCGAGAGTTCAAAAACTAATGAAGGGCCAGAGTCCTCCTCTGTTGCGAGCTCTCAGTGGCTCAGCCTCAGAGTAAGCAGGCTGTACCATGGTTTATGGCACTTTCTTACCAGCTACAAACTGCCCCAGAAATAATGGAGAAATGATAAAAACAAAGACTTGTAATGCAAGATTTCACTTGGCTGAACTGTGGCATGTCTAGAAGTGAACTGTTCTCTGAATGTTACAGATAAAGAATGGCTTTTATGATTATGTGATTCTGTAGCACTGTGCAATTAAACAGCCTGACTGTGGCTGTCTGTGCACGAAGGGCAATAGCTCTAAGTCATCATTAGCTGACCTTAATTAATGGAGTAATGTACATGCAGGTGGTTTTTGTCTGTATGAACTCCGCCTTCCTTGTGCTTTCAGGCAAATGTGAATGTGTTCTGACAGAACAAGAGTAACTTTCTATCAAATGAGCGATGTTTACATGTGCCCCGTGGTGTTTTCATTGTACTCGATTCCTCCTCAGGCACTGGCAATTTTTTGCTTGCTCCCTCATCAGGCAGGAGCAGTGGGGAGGAAGAACTTTGGGGACAACATGCCCTGCATGAGGATGCAATGAGCATTTAAATTTCAGCGCACAGTTTAGAACCACGAAGGCAAGATTAATGATTTGCTGGTTGCAGTCCTGCTCTGAGGACATCCAGCTGAGCCCTTTACCAAAGACACTTTGTTTGATGGAGTGTAGTTTATTAATTGGTTTAGAGACCTGTCCTTTTTCCAGGCCACCAGCCAATTCAGTGCTTGGCAGATGTGTTGTTACTTGGCCTTGAGTTGTGTTTCGTCAGCGTTTTGTCTGCGGTGGAGGCTTGCAGTCTACTCTTCAGCAGGAATGTACCGCTCATCCTTAGGACTAATTTCTTGTTTATAACTTTAATGCCTTTCCAGTGCTTCCTTGTAACATGTCCAGTCTCCAAGAGCGTAAGCCTAGGTTGAAGGAACTGATGTAAAGAGATTCCTGCATAGGTCTGGCAGGCATCCAGGTTTTTGCCCCGATGGCAGCAGCGTGTGTTGCTTTGCCATCAGCACTGAGTTGCTACAGTTTTCCATCAAAAAATAATTCCCTCTCTCCCTCCTGATTCTATTTTTGGAAACAGCTACACCATTCTTAGTAAAATGCTGTTTTGTTTGACAGGGGAAGGAGGGGAAACCACCTGGAGCAGATGCCCAGTATGGAAAATCTCTGACCATATTCCAAATGATGCATAAGCTGTATAGTACTATGTTGTATAGTATGAAGCTGAAAATGTTATTCAAGCAGTTCTGTACTGCTGTGGGGCATTCTGCTCTCTCTGATTGAGAGGCTCTGTACATCTGATGCTCTGAACAGCTTGTAGAGCTTAGAGCTCCCCTCAATCCCCAACTTGGGAGAGCAGTGGGGATTCATGGGATTCATGGCCAGTTAATCTGTTTCTACACAGCTATCTCAGATTAGACATGTAAAACAAAGTACACTGACTGGATTTGTGAACTGCTTGCAGATTTGAGCTTTGTGTGATTTGAGTTTGATCTGAATCATGTTTGTTGTTTCTTCATAGATGGCTTGCGGGTGATGTGTGTGCAAGTGCCTCAAGTTTCTCCTACAAGATGTGTTCCCCAAATCCAGCAAACTGGGTCACCTTTGATGATGAGCCTCTCTTCCAGTCGCCTCAGAAACTGGCTGATAATCAGAGCAGTTGCAAAGCAAATGGCCTTAAACTCAACCTGTCCAGTGTTCATGAGTCTTCAAGTAGGTCATCCTCCACAGGCAGCACTCCGCTCTCATCTCCTGTAGTTGATTTCTACCTGAGTCCTGGGCCCCCCAGCAACTCTCCACTTACTACACCTACCAGAGACTACCCGGGAAACCCGTGCTTTCCAAAGTCTGGGGTTCACATGCTTTATCCCATCCCTGAATGGCCATCAAATGTTAACCCTCCTCCATCCCCTGGGATTTGCTCATCCCTAGCCTCACAGAAACCGAGCAGCCTCCCTTTGAACCCCCCACCTAATGACCATCCGGTTAAGACTTTGGTCTCCAAATCAGCAGATGAAGGAAGCCCTAACCCAGCAGAAAACTGTGAGGAGCTGGCTCCAGGACACTTCCCGTACTTCCACAGTGACTGTGCTTTTTCCAGTCCTTTTTGGAAGGAAGGGTGCTCCCTCAGCATGTCGCCAGCTAATGTTAGCATGCACAGGAAGGACAGAGTGCTTGACAGGAGCGGGTGTCATCCTAGAGACAAAGAGACTTGTCATGATCAGAAAAGCCTTAACCAGGGCTCCTTCAGTTACATCTGTGAGAGGCTTGAACACTTGCAAGCTGACAGCTGTGAGGCTGTGGAAAACCCACCCATCTCCAGCCCCCACGCGTGGCACAAGTTCTCCCCCACCATCCCACGCAGCCTTTTCAGGAGCCGCAAGTCAGATGGGTGGCCGTTCATGCTGAGGATTCCTGAAAAGAAGAACATGATGTCATCTCGGCAGTGGGGCCCTATTTACCTGAGCGTCCTGGCTGGAGGGGTGTTGCAGATGTATTACGAAAAGGGCCTGGAGAAGCCTTTCAAGGAATTCCAGCTGCAGCCGCAGTGCAAGCTGTCCGAACCCAAACTGGAGAGCTACAATGTCTCAGGAAAAATCCACACTGTGAAGATTGAGTGTGTGTCTTACACGGAGAAGAGGAGGTACCATCCCAAAGTAGAGGTGATCCATGAGCCGGAGGTAGAGCAGATGTTAAAGCTGGGCACCACAGATTATAACGACTTCACCGATTTCCTCGTGACAGTCGAGGAGGAGCTCATGAAACTTCCTGCTGTTTCCAGACAAAAGAGGAATTATGAAGAGCAGGAAATGACTCTGGAAATAGTGGATAACTTTTGGGGGAAAGTCACTAAGGCAGAAGGAAAACTCGTAGAAAGTGCGGTCATCACACACATTTACTGCCTGTGTTTTGTGAACGGCGGTGCCGAGTGTTTTCTAACCCTGAACGACCTGGAGCTCCAGAAGAGGGATGAGCGTTACTTTGAGAAGGAGCAGGAGAGGAAGTGGATAGATATTCTCGACTGCCATTTCCATAACTGTGTCAAAGCACAGGAATTTGAGCAATCACGGATTATTAAGTTTACACCCCTGGATGCCTGCAGGCTGGAGCTGATGCGTTTCAGGACACGCTACAGTGGGCAAGACCTTCCCTTTTCTGTGAAGGCTGCAGTGGTGGTTCAGGGGGCATACATTGAACTTCAGGCTTTCATAAACATGTCTTCAACTGCTCAGATCCTGACACGTTTACCCTCTGTGAAATACTGTGAAAATGTCATGATACGCTTTCCTGTTCCCACACAGTGGGTCAAAGCACTTTGGACCATGAACCTCCAAAGGCAGAAGTCCCTAAAAGCAAAAATGAATAGGAGAGCCTGCCTTGGGGCTTTGCATGAGGTTGAATCTGATCCTGTAATCCAAGTCTCAGTTGGAACAGCAAAATACGAGAGTGCCTACAGGGCTGTGGTGTGGAAGATTGACAGGCTTCCAGATAAAAATTCAAGTAAATAATCTGTGCTATAAAGTGATGGGCTTGGGTGTGTGTCTTCACTGGGTTTATGCTTGTGTACCTCCATCAGCTGTCGTGGTTTGGGCTTTATCTGTGGGATGTTGTTGGTAGAAGCTGGACTAATCTCTTAGGAAAAAGAGAATACGGACTTATCAATTTTTTTAAACTATGTTTTCCTAATTTATTTGATGGAGGCAGATGTACTGTCAGTCATTTCAAGTGTGCAGTGGCAGATAAGTGGAGCTGATCATTCTGAGTAAACCTCAGGTCTGCAGCAGTAAGGCTGAGGGAAGGGTTTATGCTTCCTGTGTACCAGCTGGGCGGGCAATGGGTGGGATGGGAAGCAGAAGCTGGTTGGTAAAATGATTTGTTCACCTGGTATGACACAGCTAATAGGAAAGGTGGTATTGTCACTGTTGTGTCTTGGCTTTCTAGCATCATTTAAGAAATGGTAGGTGTGATACAGAACTAGAAGGTGCTGTGGTTAAATTTATTGTAGGAAGGCAACCGTGCTTTTGCAAAGGCTGATTCCTATTACCTCTTTCATGGGTTTGTGCATTGAGATTGTACATTCATGGCAATAACCGCACTGACAAAAAATGCTTCCCGCTTTATTCCCATTTCTTTCTGGTGGTGGTACCTCACTGAAAACTTGTAGCAGTAGCAGCAGCTATGTTTTTAATTGCACACATGGAAGTAGTTAATTTACCTTAATTTAAAGGAGAAAATACGACTTTTTGAAAAAGAAAAATAGAAATATTTGGGTTTAAATTTCTGGTTTTTAGTCATTTTACCAGTACCTTTCTAAAGACATCGTACTTTCCTAAAAGCATAAAAATTCTTGAGGAATACAGTATCCTGCTTCAAGTTCTGTAGAGTGAAGGCATTTGATCCTTTGCTTGATCCTTCGCGTTACGTGTACCTGAGGCTTTGGGGATCTGTGTAAGACAAGGACAACTGTATTTTTTTGCATTTCATGTAAAATATCTGTAAAATCTGTACTTTTAAAAAGGGAGTAAGTGTGTGTTGCTAACATATGGATTCTCCTAGTCTTATATTATCTTCTCTGGGCTAACTGCCTCTTTAAAATGTCCAGAAAAGATTTTATCTTCTTAAGTCCTGGTTTCAGGACAATGACAGAGAGAGGGAAGATAAGGGCATGGGCTGGGGATACTGGAAAATGGACAGGGAGGGCAGAGGAGTTGATGGAGAGATGTAGGAGAACTAGAAGGCAGAAGGAGATTCTTCAGGTCTTCAAAATCCCTGTCCTGTGCTCCAGGTTTCAGAGATTTGCACCATGTTGCTGTGAACCACGTGTTTTCCCAAGGCTTACGGGACTGTTTGGGTAGCTTTTAGTGTTCTTTGCTATTTAATGTAGGTTTGCTCCTGCAAAATCAAGTCAGCAATTCAGGCAATTTTAAAGAAGATTATAATCCTTCCAAATTCCCTGCAGTTCTTTCACCTGAAGATTTGACGTGCAAAATTAACTTCAGATTTAATTTATTTGAAAGTAAGAACTGGGTTTTATTTTTAGGCATTCCACAGCTTTACATTATTTTCTACCAGTAGCTTAAACTTTTGACATTTGAATAATTTCTCTAGCTGAGATCTGCAGAATCATTTGTCTCTGTGAAATGTTCGTGCGTTTGAAAAAACGTTTTGGTAGTAGTACTGCCCAGTCAAATTTTAAACCTCTTTATCAAGTGCTCTGTACACAGTTAAGAGTTTAAAAATAGAGTTATCCCAAGGCATGCCAAAAGTCTGGAGACAGTCAAACTAATAGAAATATGTAAACTTTCATAATGTGTTTACCGCAGGCAGAAAAATATGCTGAGGATGTTGCTTTCAAAAAGCCTTTGTCCCAGACTTCTTAAAAAATAAATAAAAAAGGAAGGGAGAAGGAAATGTTGCCTACAGTTATATTGTGGCTCCATTTATAGACATTGAAATGTGTTAATATCCACTGGATTCTACTAAGGCATTTTCTTGGAAAAGTGCTGGCCAAGTGAAGTCAGTAGGAGCTGCAAGAAACACCAGACTTTTAAAGGTGCCTATGCCTTTTCAGATATATAGACGTTGATTTTGGAGTCAGAATTTTAGCATTATTTTTAAAAAAAGGAAAAAAAGGGGGAAAAGCAATAGGCTTTGAAAGGCTGATCCAGTGAAATTTCTGCAAACTGAGTCTATGTTTGTGAAGCTGGGGCTTCATGTAAGGAAACGCAGAACATGTTATGAATTTAGCACAGTACTGGGGCCAGCCTTTGCAGTGGAGAAGCTGTGTTAGCTGCTTCCCAGGGAGTTCCCAGGGAGCAGGAGAGAGACTAGACTGCAAAATGCTGTGCTTTAATCACTTGCTGTGTAAATCTGAGCCCTGTGGTGTTTCCTGCTAGGACACCTCCATCCTTGAGCCATTGTGTAAAGCAGCAGTTCTTCAGCTGATTATTTCTTCTTTCATTCTGCATCATGGAGCCACACTGAGGAAGCAGGGGCTAAATGACACAGCAAACTGCAGCTAGGGGAGCTTGTGGCTGCTGGCAGCCCTGTTACTGCCTTTAGCATCTGTGCATGGACTCTGCTGTGGGAGGCGATGTGGTTCCCAGCAACCACCAGGTGCTGCTTTTCTTATTTTCCAAACTGCCTGGGTGGAAACTCAAAGCCATGACTTTTTCAGGTGGGCTCCATTCCTGCCCAGCCACCTCCTTCTGGCACTGGCACCACTGTGAACTGCTGCTTGGTGGTGGTCCTGTCCCACTCCTCTATTTCCTATGAACTTCTCCCAGCAGGTTGGACAAATGTACCCATTTAGACATAGCTGCAGGAGTTATTAACTCCTAACAAGCCTAATGTAAATCTCTTCTTAGTAATTGTTTATGTTTTCATGTTCAAAATAAGAGTTTTAAAACTGGACCTATTTTGGCAAAAATAGAATTTTTACATAACTAAGATAACCAGTACATTATTTTGGCTTTAATTGCTTTGCTTCATGAGCATTTCTCAGATCAAGGTTGCTTGAATGCTAACTTACACAGGTGAAAAAGGGCTAAGCAGTGTTAATAAGTGCAAAGTTAGATTATTAATTGCTTTTGAAATGCTGTATGAATGCTAAATGATATTTGGAATCTAGTTTCATAGTTTTACTGATATTTTGTTTGTTTGTTTTGGATTTTTGTTGGTATTTTTTGGAGAAAGAGAGCAAGAATTTGGAATGCTTTTTGGAAACAAGAACCAGATTTTCAGATTAGGGCAGACTAAAATCTCTCAATTCACTGAAATCTTAACAAGTTGCATAGACACCTAAACTGCAGGGTTTCTGTCTCATAAGTTAGATAGTAAAAGCTCAGTTATGTCCCCAAATTATCTGGTTGCCTTTCAGGAGTGGTTTGATTTCATCAGTCCAGGTGGTCATGTCTCCATGGTGCCTGATGTGCCACATTTTGGATAGCTGGGCTTGAATACGTCATCTTGAATATGTCAGGGCTCTGAATACATCACTTTAGCACACTGTGCCTGCTCCAACCCACCTGTCTTTCCACAGCATCACCTTTTCATTCCTTCTGGCCAACACCTGGCTTTTTCAGCATTACAGTTTCTTCTGCAAAAGGATCTTCTACACACAAGCCTCTCTTTCATCTTCTAACTCCGGTGTAACACAAGGCATGGGAAGCAGTGGTTTCGTAGAGTAGAGATGATAAAAACTGCTCAGTTTTAGGTGAAGACTAAGGTGATGTTCACAGTCTTCCAAAATGCTGGTCAGTCACTTTGTCGTCTGACAGCCGATGGGAAGAAACTGCTCTACACTCCTAGCACAGCCCAGCAGTGGCAGAAGAACTTCTCCACAAGTGAAGGGGTGAGTACCTCCTTCTGACCTTGGTGTTGGTACAAGAGAAAGATGGGCTTGGGGGAACCCTGTGTTTTAGGAATAGGCAAAAAGGTCCAATGGAAGCTGTTCCAGAGGACCCAAGGCAGTGGCCTTATCAAAATCCCAAACTTATTGTTTCTGCCTTTGCAGGTTACAACCTAAGAAAAAGGAAGCACCCCAGAATTCACTGCATCCCAACACCAAGATCACCTCACAGATGTGGGTCAGCTGGAATATAAACCCAGAGGTTTCCTTCAGGGCTAGATGGTCCTAGAATCACAACTATACTGTCTGGCAGGAAAACCTTCAGCAGCAGACCAAGAGGTATTGCCTGTTTATGCCTGGACTCAAGTGGACATCTATTATCCAACACTTACCATCCGATATGTGCCCAGGAAAATTCCAAGCAGTGATTATTTCTGGATTCCATTTCTCAGAAGACAAAATAATTTACTAGACAATTCCCGCTGCTGATTGTTTCTTCGTAGGCCTGCCCCCAAAAACAACCCAGGAAGATTCTGAATTTGATCTCCAAAAGCCCTTAGATCTATGCTGGTTGCCTTCTACCACAAATGAACTACAAGCAACAAACCCTTTTTCCTCAGATCCTTGATTAAGCACAGCCCCAGAGGCAGAGAGTGCCTTTTCCCTGGCCAAGACATGCCATCTTGGTGCTGCAGTTCCTGCTGTCCTCCCCAGGATGCTTCACTTGTGGCTGGCACTGTGCAGCCCAACCCTGCAAACAGCACAAGGAGCAGGTCAAGTGAGCGTGTTGTCAAGCTGCATCCTGGCACCACCATGGGAGAGGGGAGCAGGTCCTGGGAGCCAAAAGGAGCTCAGTTCAGATGGGATGACATTTTGCAGTGTGGCTCTGGAAGAGGATGTTCCTTGTGATGTCCTGTTGCTGGGATGATGCAGGATTCAAGGATGGAGAGGCCCACATCAACAGAGGCTCATTCCACCATGTCCAGGCAGTCTGGAAGAGGGACTGTGGACCAAGAGAGTGTTAGTGCAGGAGAAATGGGCTTGGACACAGCAAGAGGTGACCAGCAGTAGATTGTGGACAAGGCTCACATCACAGAGATGCAGAGATCTACCTGTCTCTGGGTACATGAATGATGAAACACCATCTCCTCTTCACACTTGTTTCGTGCTCCAGCTTCATTCTCAAGATGCTGGCAGGTGGCTGTAATCCTTATTTGTGACCTTGTTCCCTCCTCTATTTCCATAATAAAATCCTTGATGTTGCAGTTTTACTGGTCTCTGTGTTTTATGTTATGTTTTATGTGGCTGAGACTTCAGCCACAGGCTGCATGCCCCTGGCACGGCACTCCTCGCAGACTGGGGATCTTTGTGCTCCAGTGCCCTGCAGGACCCTCTCCTGAGGCGTGCCCAGAGGTGTGTGTCATGTTACAGGCAAAACCTGCAGCGCAGACAGGCACCCAGCCCAAGGCTCCTAGGAGCAATGGAGAGGCAGCTTTTTTATTTATTTTTGCCTTACAAAATGCCCGTGAGCCTGTGGATGTGGAATATTACCATGATTTTTCCCATGGGATGGATAAAGCTCAGTTTATGTTAACTCCATCTTCAGTATTTCCTTCATTTTGATACAAAACTGATTCCTGTCACCGGAGGAAGCCAGTGCATAAAGAATGGGACATTTCTTCCTGAACTTCGAGATTCCATTCAGTGTAATGGATGAAAACCAAATATACACTGCCAGGCTTGCCTTTGACAAAATACAGGCAATCCTTTCTCTGCTTTTTTTTTTTTTTTTTCCCCTGCCTGCAGCCAAAGCATAGTTAGTTGTCTATGCTGATGATTAAAATCCTGGAGAGAAGGAGAAATGCAGAATTGCTATGTTTTTCTCTGAAGAATTTGGAGAGTATTCTTTTCATTATATTAAATTGTATTATCCTGCTTTCACACACACAGTGAGTCTGCTGACTCCAGTTGCTTTGGGAAGTGGGCTTTCACCTTGGTGTTCCAGGAGAAGTGCCTGTCCTTATCATTGCCACATGTAAGAAATGCTAAAGCATAAAGTGATCTTTGGGATCATCCCGAGGATGATTAAAGTAATTCAGAATATGCTGCACAAATCCATCATGACTCTGCTTTATAACATCACAGTTATTTTAGCAATACCTTTTTTTTTTTGGCAGAAATGGGGTATGTTCTTTTCCGAGCTAGATAGGCACTCCAGGCAGCCCTTATCCTGGTGGGTGGGATGTATCTTGTTTGAGCAGCACTCTGAGCTGCACCTTTATCTTCCTACTGTGGACATACTGTAATAAATGATGGTACACAAGATAGCTGTAGTACTTGAAATAAGCACTGCAGTAAAATTTCTACAGCAGAGAGCTCTGGAAAGGGGGTTATTGGACACAGGGCAGCATCTCTGCCTTGGCCACACTGGGACCTTCCAGCTTCTATTTTTCTGTAAGAGTAAGAAATGCATTTTTAAGGGAAAACTGAGATTCCATCAAATAGTCTGAATTTAGCAACAAAGCCCCAAGTTTGTAATATTCTTCTTTCAATGAGAAGCTGAAAGGATCTGGAAAATCTTTTGTAAATTAATTTGTAAAATTGCAATGACTGTGAAAAGTGTGCTGAAGAAGACAAAAAATGAACAAGGGGTCACCTTATGCCCAAGAAGCAAAAGATTATAGATAGAATAATCTTGTATCATAACAACAGCTCTGTGTTTATAAAAGGTAAAGCTGTGCTCTCTCGCTAGGAGATGAACCTTACACTGTAAACCAAAAAAAGGATAACTTCACTAACGGTGTGGTGGTTTTCTTTTTCTTTTCCAAGGTTTGGATCATCCACACAGCCTGTCTTACAAACTGGAACTCGGGTCAGACCAGGAGATTCCATCTGACTGGTACCCATTTGCTACTGTCCAGTTTGTTGTTCATGATACCTGTGCCTCAGGAACAGAAGTGAAGTCCCTGGGCATAGAGAGTGATCTGCAGCCCCAGAAACACGTGGTTCAGAAAGCTTTTTACAATTGCCAGGTATTCTCAGGGCTATGCTTTCCGTGTTTTCCTCCTCTTCTTCCTCCCTGCTCCCCCATACAGTATTTGGAAAGCAAATGTGCTTTGTATTCTAAACACATCTTGCACGTACTTTTCATAATGACTTTGAGCAAAAGAATCATTAAATAATAATTCCTTGTCTGATCAAAGATGAGGCTGAAAAATAGGACTGTGAATGCAGCTTTGTTTTTCCTCACTTGAGCTATTTTTGGGAGTAGTGGTTTTGAAATCTGTTGGGTCTGGAAATATTTTGATTTTGTGTCAAAGCTTTTTTCCATGCCATTGCTGCAGTTCACACTTTCAGTGTTCAATTATTTGCTAATTCTACCTGCTGCTTTTTGTTTTCTACCTACAGGTTGAAATTGAAAAGAAGTGGATTAGGCTTGATGGAGAAGACCCAGATAAGGCTGGCAACTGCCTAATGCAATGAAAGAGGACAGGAGGCACCATCATAGGATATTAGTAGGAATCAATTTACATAGGAAATTCTATTGTTAGAAGAAGTGCAGTGACCTAGTTTAGGGTAAACATGGTCATTGAATTTTTTTTTTAGTGCTTATGGGTTTGAGTCTGCAAATCAGTACTCATTTGACTGGCCTGTGTTCAAGTAAACTTCCTGTCATGGGAGTCCTGGTATGAATGAGGTCTGCTTGTCAGAGCTGCAGGATGTGAGCACTTCATTGACTGACTCGAATAGATTATTTTCCTGTTGTTTGGGAACTGTTTCTTCGACTTGGGAATGATCTCATACTCCCTGTTGAAACCTAATGGCACTACTCAAAGGGTTCATGTTACTTGGACATATAATATTTGGTAATAAAAACTTCCAGAGTGCTTATGTGCAGACCAGCACCTGTGTAAGGTCCAGCAGGACCAATTACATTCTTTTAGTGCTGTTTGAAAACCAAAGTCCCTCATGTTTTGGCTCCCCTTGATGCATGTGAACAGAGCAAGTCCAAATAATACTTTCAACAAGAGCCTTAATTAATGAGTTGGAAACTGGGTGATTTCATTGGGAAAAAGGGTCCTCTGCAATAATAATCTTTATTTTTTCTGTGGCTGCAACTGTTTCCTCCTCAGCACTTAATAGGTTCACTCAAAGCAATCTCTTGGGCAAAAAAACCATATGGCAGATGTGATTGAAGTTTCCATGCCAGCATTAGAGAGTTCTTTTTCAGTACTGTATACAAGTGAGATAAGGGGTGGATTCTCAGCGAGCGTAAATCAGTCCAGGCCCATTTCATCTGATGAGACTTTGAGAATTTACACCACAGGAGGTTTTCCCCCACCAGCTGGAGAAAAGACTGGTTGCTGCTGATTGCTCGGTGTCTCCTTTAGGATGCAAGTTCCAGATGTTGGTATGGAAACTGCAGGAGCTGTGGCTTTGAGTAACTTTTAAGACATGCATGGGAAGGGAGATGTTTTCATGCTACTGGCTCTAAAGGCATTTTCCATGGGGAAATAACGCAGGAATGGACTGTCACAAGAGACATGAAGCTGTGATGCTTCATTCAGGCAGCCTGAGCTACTAATCACTAATGTCAGTGTGTTAACTGTGTTCTCAACAAACAACTGGCCTTCAGGGAAAGGTTCTAATACTTCCCTTCAGCCATTATCCCCTTTGTCATTTTCTGCAGGCTGTAATTCCAGGTTTGAAAAAATACGATAAATTTAAAAAATGCTCGTGGTACTCTTTTTTTTTTTTTTGGCTGCAGTTTTCCTAAAATTATCCTTACTTCAAACTAAAATTAGTGGAGAACAAAAATGTAGTAATGCACTGCCTCACTTTATATTTTGTAAAGCTTGTAACTGTTTATATGAACACTGTGTAAAAATACAGATAAATGTTCTTCCCCAAAAGTAGAAATATGTGGGACATACACAGAGAAAATTACCAGTCTGAGGAAACAGAAGACCATAATATGAACCTAGTTCATCACAATAAACTTTCCCCCCCATCCGGAAGCTGAGAATGAAATGGGTAATAGATTCTACAGTAAGTCCTGAGGGCAGGTTTTTTATGGGTATTGCATTGCCAAAGCCCCAAATAGACTATTATGGTATTTGGGCTTCTCTATATATCCCTTTTTATTAGCAGATTATATTGTTATAAATCTAAGCAAGCGTTGGACTATAGTAGTGATCCAAATATGTCTCAGCTGTTGCATCCTCCCTCTGTGTTTTGACTTGAGAAGCCATTAGCACCTTCAAGTCATGTTTGGTGTGCTTTATTAATATTTAATTTTGGTTTATATTCTGCTCAGCTGAACCAAGGGGCCCAGTGTGCACCAGGGCAAAGTGTTTATACTTGGCAACATGGCAAGCTCTGCAGTTTGCTGAAGTCCATGGTTGTAGTACAGCTACAATATTTATTAACCTCTTCGCTCAGTGGGGCAAAATATGCGTTGCAATTACCTGCAGTTACCTTTGTCTGAGGCTGACTTGTTTTGATTGGCATTAATCAGCTAATTCAGTAAACCTATTAACAGTGGTTGTTCTCCAAAGCCTGTCTCGCCCAGCTGGCCCCTATTTTTCTGTTCTTAAGAAGGAGGAACCTGCACGTCTCCATTCCACCTCTTTCACCTTAGGATCTCCATTCACAGCACTCACCTCCTGGGCATTGGGTACCTGGTGGTGTCACAGGTTCTGCAGAAGCAGTGGCTGCTTTTCTGCTCTCAGGTGTCTGCTGTGTCTCAGGATGTGTTTAAGGAGCCTGTGTAGTGTTGACCCTTCAAGATACAAGCTGTTGTTTGCAGAGAGTGGCCTAAATGACGAATGACCACCTTACAAGTCACTATTCCTGCTAGAGAGTTGTGTTCAGGTGTTATGGTGCAAATGATCATTCAGACTTACTCAACTCAGTAACATAAGGTCAAGCTACAGCTTTAGCTGTGTTGCAATCTCTTGGATTTTCATCTGAGGCTTGCAAGACTCACGATTAACTTTAATCAGAATTAGATCAAGATCAGAGGGAATTAGTTCCACAGAAATACTGCTACACTGAAAGAAAGTTGCTCTGTTTAAAACATGGCTTTCAGTTTAAATTTGACAATTAGTGCAGCCTAAGTTTGAATAATTGCCCTGCTCAGTCTCACACTGATATTTATATGCCTTGATGTCAGAATATTTAAAAATAGGCTACAGTCTAATGAAAGAAAATTTGGGTTGTCTGACTTTTTTCCCCCCATCAAATTCCAACTTCCTCTTCTTTTGCAACATGTCAAACCAGAAACACCCAGGCTTCCCCTTTCTTCTGCGTTGCCTTGAGCATAACCTACTGAACAGATATTCTTAACTTTAAGACTCATTGCTATTTTCCTTGAATGTTACAGCAGCTGATAGTGAGTAAACATGTGGGCTCTGAATTCTTTAGAGATCTGGGCTACAAGTAGTCTAATTGTAATTTTGGGGAGGGGAATGGAGATGGGGAACAGTTGCTACAAGCTGTTGTGATTCTCAGTGTCCAGCTAGCAGCCGAAGGACTGGAGCTTTAAATAACCCATGAGGTATTGGCATCATGTGAGGAACCAGGTTTCACATGTGTGTGATCTCTGCTTCCCGCAGTGAGCGCCTGCAGTCACTGAAATGCTTCCAACTGTCTGGGTCACTTAAGATGCCGACATTTTGTTAACATTTACTTCAGGGCAGTATTTAGGTATTATCTGTGTTTCCTTCACAGAGGACCAGCAGGGTTTGAGATATTTTATATTTAAAATGGAAATCAATGAGAACAACTATTTTTATAGCTTGTTTGCCTTACTTACAAAGTGTTGTATTTGCTGAAACCAACAAACTTTATCTTGGCGCTTATCTTTCTCATACTAATTGTATTACTCTGGGTAAATGGTACTTGATGTAATTTTGGATTCAAACACCCATTGAAGTCAATGGAAGTCTTTTAACTGACAAAATGGGATCTGCATCGACTTTCTAAGAAAAAAAGAGATGCAAAAAAAAGCAGAAGAAAGGAATAGTGGTAATGGTCTGTAGATGATTTTTTATGTTAGTAAGTAAGAAACCTTCAGTGCCTGCTTATTCCAACCAGAAGAGAGCACAAAGGATAGGAAAAGAGGTGTTACTGGACGTCACAGCTGAAGCTTTGCAGTGACTGGGAACAATGGTTCTGTTGCCCCTGGGTAGCAGCTCCAGAGAAATGAGGATGATGATGCATACCATTGATACCAAGCCACTGTCATCCATATGCTCCTTGCTTTGTTTTCCTCCAGATTCTGTATTAGTTGTCCAAAAGTATTTTACATCTGAACACATGATTTCACATGTTACTTCTGGTTGTGTTTATTTTACCTGGCAGATTTCTTAGCTGTGGTATTGGTGTCCATACTTCTATTTTGCATTTATTTGTCTTTTTGTTACTTAACACAGTAACTAACTGCTGCAGTTAGTAGTTCTTAGCAATAATTTTGGTAACTCTGAAGCAGTGCTGTTACTCCTAATGGAAACTATAATTTTATTTGGGCCTTTTGTCAGTATAAGTACAAACAGATCATGCTGATAATCTTGTAATAACATTTTGTAGATTGCATATTGATTAAAAAAATAAAGTTGTATTTCAAACTAGCAGTTTCTTGTCCCTTCACTAGAAATTTATCAAGCTAGTTTTGAATTTACTATAATTACCTGGTTGATCTTGATCATCAGGTATTGCAGCACATTAGAAAGAACAGTTCTGGTCTGTGAGTGGGGAATGTCACTCCTCATATTAGATAAAGCTGGTTCCAGAAAGCTCAGCGACGCACAATATTACATTTATCATGGAATGGTTTGGGGTGGAACGGACCTTGAAGATTATCCAGTTCCAATCCCCCTGCCATGGGTAGTGACAATTTTCACTCGATCAGGTCGTGCAAAGTCCCAGCCAACCATGAACGCTTCCAGGGCTGGGGTATCCACAGCTTCTGTGGGCAACCTGTGCCAGTGTCTCACCACCCTCATGGTAAAGAATTTCTTCCTAACATCTAATCCAAACCTGCCCTCTTTCAATTTAAAGCCATTGCCCCTTGTCCTATCACTAAACGCTCTTGTAACAGCTTTTTGTAGCCCCCTTTAGGTACTGGAAGATGCTGTAAGGTCTCCCTGGAGCCTTCTCTTCTCCAGGTGGAACAACCCCAGCTCTCTCAGCCTGTCTTCACAGGAGAGGTGCTCCAGCCCTCTGAGCATCTCCGTGGCCACACTCTGAACTCGTTCCAGCAGGCCTGTGTCTGTCTTATGTTGGGGGCCCCAGAGCTGGATGCAGCACTCTGGGTGGGGTCTCACAATGGTTTACGGCAGACCCTTTTCTGCCTTATTTTCATAGCACTACTAACCCAAAGAATGCCATGGTTTTTCCTATTGAGTGCTCCCTCTGGTCTCTCTGGGATATTTGAATATAATGTAGTGACAACTGTGTAAGACTTTGACAAATTTCAAAGCCCGTTCTGTTACTAGGGAAACAGTGAGACCTCTGTGGGGAAATATGGGAATGAGGCAAGAGGTTTATGAGGCAGCATTCAAAGAATGGGCTTAAAGAATAAAATAACCATGCCACTTGTCCTATGCTTCTGTGTCTGTAGCAAAGCAATCAGCTATTCTGGGAAACACTGAGAAATAGAGTTAACATCCATTTTCACTTCAGTGGTGTGCTATCCTTCAGGGAGCACCTGCAAATGGAAAGCAGGTATCTAGCAAAAGTATAGTCCCCTTACAGAGCTTAACCATTTTGCAATGTTTAAAAGTAGCAGTGAACAACACGATTCAGGGACATGAAAAAGCGAGATGGCAAATTGCTAGAATATAAGTAAAAACGTGAAAACATTTATTTTGGGACAGCTTCCTAGTATTTGCAATGCCTTGTATGTGCTATTTTATAGCACTGTTCTTTCCTTAGCAAAAACAACCTGTAATTTTTTATAATAACAAGCATAACACGTTGTAAGTGGTGCTCATGCCCCCTGCTGAAGCCTCACTAATAAAAATAAAAGAAAAGCAGTGGCTCAAAATTCTGCTTTGCCATCCCAAACCCCAGTGTGATTCAGTATTTCTGGTTGTGGGTGGGTACAGTCTAGTATTACTCTGCATTGTGATGGCCTTTTTGGTTTAATTGAGAATAACTTTCACTTCCATTCCCAACAATAAAAGTCCAAGGGGAAAAAGTCAGAAGTAGGGATGTGCTGGGAGTAGAAGAGATGTGAGGAATGACCAGCAGTGGAGGTAAGAGAGAGGAAGCAGGGAGTGAGCAGGGAGCTGGCAGGAGAGGACAGCAGGCAGAGCATGTTTGCACAGAGAGTTCTCTCTGAGGAGAACTGATGCCTCTCCAAGTCAAGTTGCAAAGGTTACCTAGGAAAGGGACTGAAACAGAAAAGTGGTGGGGAAGCCATGCAGAGAAGTGCCTTCAAGGGAAGCTATTGAGAACAAAGTTGGGAATAGCTGCGGGTGGCTGGGTGGGGAAAGGAAGTGAATGATCTCCTGGGGTGGGGTGGATCTGAAGCAGCTGGAGAAGCAGCAGGGGGAGCATGGGCAGAGCCACTGCTGGCACAGCAGGTGGCTGTGAGCCTGATGGGGGGGCACAGTGAAGGTTCCCCACCCAAGCAGGGCAGTGCCAGGCCAGGCAGCAGGACCTGGTTTCATACAGCACATCCTGCCATTGTGCACCAAGCAGAACTTGCTGGTCCTGGAGCATCCCTGTTTCACATCTCCACAGCTGTTGGCGATGGTGACCTGTACTCCTGCACAGGACAATCTTGTTCATGCCATGGAAATGACAAGGTCATGCTGTAGGGAATGCAATGAAAATGTCAAACAAAACTCAGCAGTGAAACAGGGAGGATTTAAAGCAGTAATTTAGGCATTAGCCTGGTGAGCTACCACTGTAACCTTCTTGGACTGCAATCTAGGAAGGGACCTTCATCTGTCATCTGTAACATGGAGCAGATGTTATTGTCTAAATGTAAGTAATGACACCGGGATTTAGACGAGACTTTATCCAAAGTGGAGGGAGCCATCCTCTGCCTGAACAGAAAAGGGAAAAGGCTGTTTTAGCCCCCTCCATGTAAAACCATTACTGAATATCTTTGCTGGTAATTATGTGATTATAATGTCAAAAGGGGAGTGCAGAAAATCTACTCAGGATAGGTCTACACAAAAGTGGAGCTGGGGGTAAAAAAAAAGAAAAAAACAGAGACAAATGAAAAGGTGTGTGTGTACAGTTGTGCATTAGGACAACAGGAGCCCCTCCTCATTTTCTCAGAAAAGGAAGCTCAGGAATATGACCTTTAACAAGCATTGGGGTCCTCATATAAATGCTTCCCACACCCAATATGGCAATGAAGGTTAGTCTCCACACATCTGAGTTATTCTTTAGCAGAGTTAAATTGGTATTAATGAGGCAGTAAGAAGGACAGCCTGACTGTTAAGCTGTGTTTCAGCCTGTATCTCAAAGTCACTTGCTGGGTGATTTTAGTGGTTTCTTGGTGCTGCAAATTCCACTGCTGGTGCAAAGGCCTGATGTGGTCACCCAGCTTTATTCCTCTTGAGTTTACCATATGCAAAGTTAGGCAGAGCAAACTGGCCTTGACCAAAACATGCTGCTCTGCTCTTATTTAACGTCACACTAAAACTGCTGGACTTCTGCAGTCGTCTGCTCAACGATGAACTTCCAGCAGCTAATTCAAATAAGGAAAAATGATGTTTCTGGCATTTAGTCTCCCACTGCACCCTGCCTCTGTGTGATTCTGCACCCCCCTGGTAGCTAATCCCTCCCCACTGGAGCCAGGGAGCCAAGAGCAGATGAGTGGCAATTACAGACAGGTGAGGACGGGGTGAGATTTCAACCACTGATGAAGAAGGGTAAAACCAGATGGCAGGGAAAGGACTTAGCAAGCCATGAAGGCAAAGACAATGGACCAAAGAGGAGGGAACTGGACTGTGGCTTTTCTTAGGATGCAGGTCAGGAGGTTGGGGTCCCTCTGGGAAAAAAGGGTGGTATAAACATCTGTACATCACACCCAGGGAAAGATGGCAGACAGCAAAGGGGGTGAAGGAACAGGGGCTGAGCACTGAGCCTGACACCAGCAGGAGTACAATAGAAAGGGACAAGGATAAGCACACTGAAATGGCCCCTCCCTACCCCAGGTGGCTGCTGTTTCCCTTTGAGGCTTTCTGTTCACATAAGGCATATGTATCAGGGTGAGTATTTAGGAGAGGCAAGGCTTGTTTCATCCTTAATTAGGTTTACTCTAACTACACAAGTCTTCGGGCTTATGGAGGACCTGAGATACACAGTACTATTCAGTATATACAATCCATCAGACTGCCATTTTTATATAGAAGTTTGTACAGGCCAGAGCCCTTCATAAACCACCCAATGTCCTGAAAATTTGTCATTAAATTGAATTAAGGGAGAGGTCTTTCTATAGTTCTGATAAAGTGGCTTAAATCAGGTGAAAAAAAGAGAGGCTCTTGAAGAAACGGGAATCACACATGATAAATGAAAAAGGAACAAATCACAGGTCCCAGTATTATCTGTCTCAGAACTCTGAGGGAAATGATGGAGCTTGTAACAAAATCATGCTGTTAATAAAATTGGTTATGAGACTGGAGTGCCATATATCTATGAGTCAACAGCTGAAAACAAAGGGAACATGTTAGAGGATATCTTTAAAATTAAATTACACCCCTGCTCGTGTCATGTTATCTCCATGAGGACTGCCTGAATTCTGCAACCAGTTCCTCCTAAGAATGATCGCTTTACTTGGAAAGAAAAGGCAAGATGGTATTTGTATAATATGCCTCGAGAAAGAATTTTGCAGTCCTGCAGTTGTGTGGCCGTGTTCCTCTCCAGCAGCAATGCTGGATTTAAACAGGAGAGGGCATTCATGACCAAGCATCTGAGTGTGCTGAGGGTTCTCCGTTTCTCAGAGGGAAGACATTTCAAAATGGTAAATTTTTTTTTAATGATTAATAAAGGCTTATCATCCAAAAATAAATCTTCTCTAGACATCATGTACCAAAAGGAGTATAAATAATTACAAATTAAAACCTGTCTAGTAAACGAATGTTTGAGGTGCCCTTAAGCAGCACTATCCCAAATGCAGACAAAACCCCTGAAAAATCAGGAGGGTTTGAATAGCATGCTAATCTTTTCCATAGCCTCTTCTCTAAAACACTTGTGAGCTCTTAAAGACACGACAGTGGGGACAGCTGGACTGGAAGCTGAACCAAGACTCATGAAACCTCATTGCTGTCCCTGGCTGCCATTTGTGAGCTTGGACAAGATATTTGGTGGGTCTGTGCCTCAGTTTCTTCTCCTAAAAGTGGGATTAAATATCAAAAATTTCCATAAGCATGAAAATGACTACAGGGTTGTACTTTATACTGCAGGACACGGATAGCAGGTTAAGCTCACCATATCAAAGCTAGCCAGTCAGTAGCCAGAAATGCTAGTCACAGATATTTTAATATTTTCCCCCTTGTTCAGAAATGACTGAATTTTTTTCTGTGCATACCAGACTTTCTCATGCTGTTCAGCTGGCAGTGCTTGGTTGAAAAGTCACCTTCCCTAGGAATTTGTAGAAGAAATTATATAAGGTGTGCTGCTCGGCCGCAGATGACAATAGAAATGTCTTGGTTAGGAAGAAGCACCCTCTGCAACCTCCCTGTGCAGCTTGGAAAGTCATATTCCCATTCCCAGTTTCTACTTTATCCCCAGTGGTATCTGTGTCCTATAAGCAGGTTTATCTGCTGTCCCAGCATGAAGGGAGCTGACACGTTGACCTGCTGACAGGCCCTTTGTTATTCTCAATACTAAAGGGTATAATTTAGAACAGATGGGGGATGCTCACACTGCCTTGTGGGAACGCAAATACAGAGCATGCTGTCCACCTCAAGTGCAGGTAAGGATAATTTGCTTTGGTCTGCAGAATTTTCCTGTGGACGTAGGCAAAGTCCCCTGAGCACTGTCTGAGAGAGCTGAGTAGTCCTTTGGTATCAAGCTCCCCAGCTCTCCTTCTTTTTGAAGTTAGGCACACAAACTGTTCCTATTCCAAGGCACTTTGTAATCCCTAGATAAACAAAAAGAGGTAGAAATAATTTATAAATCTTCTTTCTTCCACCTTTCCAGAAGCCCCGTACAGTGTGCTGGCAGGGTGATGGCTCTGTGTCAGGTCTGGCTGCCTGATGAGCGAGCGGCAGCCAGCTGCAGGATCCCCATCTGCGACCTTCAGGGCCCAGCGAGAGCCTCAAGGCTGCAGCTCCTTCCTGCTATCTCTGCTAACACGACAGGAAAAAACAGGCAGGAGAAGAATAAGGACACTTTTGGTATGCACTATCCCAGGCAGTTTCAAATGAGCACTGTGCTTTAAAAAAAATATGGTTTATTATTTAAATTATTCTGTAAGCAAAGCAACATGGCTTGCCTTTTCCTCACAATGATGGAGGGCATACAGAACAGCTGAATATGCAACTGCTGTTTAATTCAAGACTTAAGCAGTGTCATTAAACATATTTTCTTGCAGAGAAAAATTACTGCAATAGCAAATTGCATTTGTCTCACTTGTGAAAACACAGCTTATTAAGGATGTTGCTTTTTCTATTTTGTAGGTGTTAGTCTGGCTATTTAATTAAGGGTCTGACAGTATTTTCATTAAAATATTTTCATTTTTCAGGATGTGTAAGCCTTAAAAACTAAAGCTTAATGGGTGAGTCTCCTTTTCACAAGCCAAACAGCACCATAATGACATAGCTACCTAAAAAATGAAAAACAAAGGAAAAAGAAAGGCAAAAGAGATTATGTTTCTAGGTTCTCAGAACCCTCAGGGCAACACCGACTGAAGGTGCATAAAGACCTAAGTATATATGGGAGTACATATACGAGATTAATGAGCATTTTTCCAGATTAGTAACTGCTAAATTGGTAGATCTCTGTATTAACATATGAACAGATTGCTGCAAATGTAAGCAATAATTGAGTAGTTGTACCAGATTGCTGCTGCTTAACTGCAGTGCTTAGCTTCAGCTATCCCCGTTTAGGAGGTAATCACGACTTCAGGCTTTATTAGAGCAAAATGATACGCTTTTGTAGCCAGCTTTCCGAGGTGCATTCCCGCACCACGGGGACAACTGTGGCTCTCCAGATAAATCCTGTGCTCACAAGGCGATGCTTCGGGCTGGAGCTTGGAGCCCAGACCGGACAGCGGCGGGTCACTCTTAGTTTTAGGGTCTGGGTTTAGCACCATGTGCCCCAGGACTTTGGAGTGTGCGGGGGGACAGGAGCCCTGCAGGGCCCGGGCGGGGCCGGCCGCGTCCCCCTGGCAACGGCGCCTTAAAGGCGGGCGGGGCCGAGGCGGCGGTCGCCGCTGCCATGGCTCAGGGCAGCCCCGTGGTGAGGGGTAGCGCCAGGCCGGGCCGGGCCGGGCCGGCGGGGTCTGTCGGGCCGGCGGCGTCTGTCGGGGTCTGGCCGCTCTTTCCTGCGGGACACAGGGGACAGGGATGAGGAAGTCGCCTCCTGCGCCCGGCCCAGGGAGGAGCCGCCGCCCGTTCCCTGGCGCGGGAAGCCCAGGGACGACTTCGAAAGCCTTTTAATTTTTTTAGTTTTCTGTTGAAAAAGGCAGTTCGTGGGCAAAAGTGCTGTGGCAGGGATCGGCACCGGGTAGCTCCGGGGTGCGAGGGACGCTGTGCCGGCTCGGCAGTGCCAGAGAGGGAGGCGGCGGCCTTTATCCCATGGCGGGTTTTGTCCGCTGCTGCCTGTCCTTGCCTGGGGCTTCGGGTGCTCCCTCAGAGGCCGGGAGTCCCAAGGGAGCCTCGGAGGCTTTGCTGGAATGGGATGTGGATAAGCCCCTCCTGCCACCCCACTGCCCACAAATAAAACTGGAGTTTGACAGTCCCCGCTATGGATGGCCTGGTTCTGGTGAAGGAGTGCCTGTGTGTAAAGGGATTAAGCTAGAGTACAATAATGTCTGTGCTGTAATCATTTTTCTCTAATTTGCAAGCATGTGGTGTTTGAATTTTACAGTTGCTGTGTGCAGTTTTTATACAGCACAATAAATATTTGTACTCACTGTAGCTTGGCAATCCTGGGGAGAGGAACAGGCCCGTTGAAAGATTTACATTCAGATTCTCTTTTGGATTAGCAGTGAAGGCAGAGCATTTGACATGAGGGCTGATCAGCAGCTTTTAGTGTAGTGGTACAAGAGGAAATTTTTTTTTTTTTCCCTCCTTATCTTCCTAGTATCCTGAAAAAGTGCCAGGGGAATCTTTGGAGGTTGATAACCCCTGATAAGAAATTGTACATGAGTGTGGTTGTTTTAAAGTAGTTGTGTTGGTTGCTTTTTCCAGAAAGTGTAACATGTTACTTCTTAATATCTTCTTTGCTTTGAAAAGAAATTGTTTGTCATCTGCACTTTAGAACAGCTTTGGAGCAGTAAAATATTAATTTAATGTATAAAAAATTAAATTATTAATCTAGAATCTTGTAAGGTTTCCTAAAATATCTCAGCTTCATTTTCCACCTTGTGTAGGCTATTCTGGTGGTAATGATAGTCAAGATTGATAAGCTTTAAATTGCTAAAAGCTCATTATCTTACATTTGCATTGGAGTGTAGGAATCTTGATGCTCACTTGGATATGCTGTCCAGGTCTGACTGGAGGATTAGGATTTAAACACTGATATGGGCAGAAGAAGGAATAACATGTTCTGTTGGAGTCCTATTGTAATGTAAGATGAATGATGATTTGTACTGATAAAAGCAGTGTTAAGATTTCCACAGCTAGGTTACTATACAGGATCAGATTGTTTCCACAAAGTAAAAAAATGAATAAAACTCTAATATTTTTTTGCAGGTTCCTTACATTCTGCTTCTGATGGAACTGGCACAGCTCATTTTTAGTAGCTTGAATTATTGGTTGGCCTCTAAGCTAGGAGCAATGATTCTAGTATGATACAATGGGGTTAGGCGTGCTTTTTTGAAAATACAGCACAGCAATGGTTTTTGAATGTTTCTAGGATTTTCTTAAGCATTTATCAAATTATCGATAGCCTAAGCAATAACTTGAGGCTCAAATCCAGTATTTTTTTTGGATGTTAGATTTAAAAGAATGAGTGGACTTGCAGACCTTTGCATTCGATCTGTTCATGCTGTTCAGTTTGTAGCAGCAGTTTATGAAGTGAGATCAGACTTTGTGCTACCTTTTCAAATGACTTAATTCTCATCTTAACTTGAAATTACCTATTTTTTTTCTAATGTAGCCTGAACTATACAAGTCCATTATTGAAGATGTGATTGAAGGTGTGCAGGAACTCTTTGCAGAGGAGGGTGTAGATGAGCAGGTTTTGAAAGACTTGAAGCAGGTTTGTTGGGTTCCCTTGTACTAATAGCAGTTGTGTTTGTTTTTTTTTCTCTTTTGAGATGATGGACCTGTCCATTTCTTTGCCCTCCAAAGCATGCAAACTTTTGCACTAACTTAGAATTACAAGTATCCTGTGAGTGGACTGCTGGGAGTTGAAATTGCTTAGTTATTGCTACCCTGTTTGTTGGATAGAATCAGTCACTTTATTCATGGAAAAGATGGGAATACCTGATTATCTGTTTTGATGCAGTTTGCTTTTCAAGCTGATGTTTGTTGACCTTAGTAATAATCTTCCTGCAGCTTTGGGAAACGAAGGTGACACAGTCTAAAGCAATAGAAGGCTTCTTCAAACATAACCACTGTTCTCCACAGTTCAGCCTGCAGCTGCCACACAGTTCTCACAACGTTTTGCAGACTTCAGCAGGTCAGGTGTTGTTGGACACAATGGATGCAATTTGAAAATTTCTCTGATTTGGGGATATTTTTGGAAGACTTGAAATAATCTTGGTTTGTGATACTTATGTGTATATCTAGTTTGATGTAGAACAGTAATTATTTGAAAGCAGAATTTGACCAATAAATGATGAATTACACTTTGATAAACTAATAGAATTCTGTCTACATGCTCTTGATCAGCTGGCCATTTCCAGTAGCAAAACATGCAGAGAATTTTAGCCTTCTTGTCTGCAATCCAAAAGTGTAGCCCTTCAGTTGCAAATTTACCTGCAGGGTTAAGTTCCCACTTCCCCTTTTGATGCGTGGCCTGATGTGTGCAGAGGTTGTATGGCTCGTTTGTGCCATGGAGCTCTGCTGTCAGCTTGGGGTTTAATCTGGTTCTCAATTTGTTGAAATGTAATCCCTTGCTCAAACGAAAGAGAGGAAGCTTTTTAGTTTTTCTTTCAGTCAGTTTTTCTAAAAGCAGCATTCCTGTTGCAGAGAAGTACTTGACTTTCACACAGCCTCTGACATCAGGACCTGTTCTTCTCAATTAAGTCCAGCTGATCACTGTGGTATTGTTGTGGTAGAGTTTAGTGCTCAGCCGAGACTTATCCCGAAGTGAGAGGCTGTTAGGACCTTTGCCCGTAAAGGACAAAACCCATATGAGATGATTTAATGAAAAATCTGTGCTCTAGTGTATTTCAAGCTTGGGCAGGCATTCTTTATCTGTGGATCTGTGAGATTTTTTTTTTTTTTTTTTTTTCTTTTTTTTTTTTCCTTCCTTTTTGTGTTTGTTGGTTTGGTTTTGTGTTTGTTTGGTTTTTTACGGTCTTCATAGTTTAATGAACTGTTTTTGAAGGCAGGTGTTTTATTTGTTCCACGTGACCTAAAGGGAATATACTTTTGTGTTTGCAGGCTATTGGAGGTTTTATGTTTAATGAGCATTACCTTCTTACTCTTGAGTTTTTAAAGGGCCATACTAAGGCAAAGCAATCTGTTGAGGCGAGTAAATCTATTTGTTTTTAAAAAGGGGATTTGAATTGCCCTCTAGCTAGGAATTTTCAAAGTAGTAAGGGCTACATAAATTGTTTGCTTCCAAAAGCCCAGGAAAGTTTTGCCTTTGCCCTTTTTTCTCCCATGAAAGTCAGTATTGAGTGCTTTTGAAAATCTTATCCTACTGTTCCTACTTTTAGCATCATTGGATTTGCTCTGCTGCAAAAAAATGCTTGTATATTTTCCTCAGGTTGACAAGGCAATACTCGTGCTCACTAATGAGTATGAACTGAAGTTAGATTGCTTTAGTTTCACCCATATTTGCCTTAATTTTCACCCAAATTATTGAAAGATAACTGTATCCAAGAAATTAATGGGTTTTTGTAAAATGTCTTTTATTTTTTTTATAGCTTCTTTTGTCATCCAAGCTGGCAGAGGTTTGCAGCATTTCTCAGCAGCAAAATTGGTATGTAGCTGTAGTGATGTTTTACTTAAATTTTGAGTATGTTGAACTCCTAAATTTTTAATATTTTTTGTCAGTTATTAATAGGCTTCAAGAGGGAGAGTTGTAACACTGCTGCTTCTTTTGGAGCAGTGTAAAAGGGTGGGATGTACCAGCTGGTTCTGCAGGAAGTCTGTTGGAAGACACAGCTGTATGTGTTTAGCCCATAGGATGAAAGTGTAGTGGGAAATGCACACCTACATATACTTCTTTTATAAAATAAATTATTACTGGCTGTTAAAATAGTGCATGGCTGGGAAATACTACCACTAGTGAAGCTGGGAGCAGCATTACCTGTGAGGTGTAGAAATCATCCAGAAGGAAAATGAGTGTTTTTATAGTTGACAAGTTCTGAACTCTGGGCATCATTTCTTTGGGGAGCAGCCAGTAATTGCCAGATCTTAATGAACTTTTTGAGTGGCTCCTAAGCCTCAAGCTAACTAGCTTGTCAAGTTGAAATATAATATTGGGAAGATGTTTGTACAATATGTGAGTTTCCTGATTTAAAATTTGGATTTCCTCAGAACAGCTAGTTTGAAAGGGAGCTGTATGTCCACTTTTTGCCTCCCTGGAGGAAAAGAGAATATGAAGTGACTTCATAGGCCTAGGCAAGAAGCCTGTGCTATGTGGAGTAATGCATGAACTTAGGTAAAAGTGACTTTGAGTAGAAAAATACCTTTCTGGATGGTGGGTACATTGAGGGGATATGGAAAATGTTGCCTTAACAAAAAAGGAGTGTGATAGCTGGAAAGCAGGAAACACTTGGGGCAAGTCATTACTCTGTCAGTGCAGAATACTCTTCATCAGTCTAAATCTCAAAAGCATGATGCAACTTTCCAGTGAAGATGACCACAGAGAGGCCCTCACTCGTGTTTCACGTGGATATTGCAGACGTGGCGCTCAGTGCCCTTTCCTGCCTAAACCCAGCTCTTGTGTTCCAGGGGCCCCCACGAGTGGGTGTGACTCTTGCTCTCCCTTCTTGTGTTGCTTATCCCTTACAGACGCCAGCTGGAGTGATGCTGCAGCCAGCACCAGGTAAGGGTAACGAGGACATGTCAAATCTTACAGTGGCCTGGGGATGTTGAAAGACAGTCCCAGGGACAGTAGATGAAATAGATGAGAAGTTGAAGTGAGTAGAGCCAGTTACCCTCCTCTTCCTTTGTACTTTGTGTTTGTAGTGGCTGCGTGGGGGAATTAGTTGGTGTGTCAGTTTTACAACTTGATGCAAGTGTTCTCCTTTGTCAGCCCAGACACAGGTATCTCCTTCTCCCTGTCTCTCTGGGACAATCTTCTATGTTTTAAAAAAGGTAAAGGCACTCTGGTACTTCAGAGACAAATTGATTTCTTATTCAAATAAAATCCAACTATCCATTAACCTTTTTGATCTCATTCTTTTGCTGATAAAACTGCCTGCACTGCTTGTACAGAAACGTGCTTGTACTGCTTAGGTGTGATCAGTGGAAGGCTTAGTTCAGTCATTGACTCTTTCCTCAAACAGCTGTTCTTTGATGAAAACTGCTGTCTCTAGTTGTCTGTTTCAGGTGTTATTCCTGATGTTATGAGACGTATAGACTGGTACCAGTGACTGTATCCGTGAGCATGTGTTTGGTTAGAAGAAAAATCAAATGAAATTTGGAACTTGGCTCTGGCACCTCAATTCTAACACTGATAATAATAACTTTAAGCATTCAGTATGTGGAGTGATGTTCTTAAGAAAAGATAAAGAACCCAAACAACTCCTAATTTAGTTAAACTAAAATAGGCAGTTTTTTTAAGAGAGAATACCTAAAGGTCCATAAAGGAATGTGCCGCTGTGCGGCCTGGCTGGTGGAGGAAGCTGTTGCTTTTCCCTAAGAATTCCTGGCTCAGGAACTCCTGGCGGTGTCCGGGCACCTCGCATACAGCTTCTCTCCGACCCGTGCGATGGAGGCACGCGGCCAAGCCCACACAGAGCTTGCTAGCTCGAGCGGTATCAGAAGTAAAGAGTCCAGAGATGGCTCTTGCGAGGGATCCGATGTTTATTCTGACCTGCTCCCAAGCCAGGCCAGGTAGCAAGAGAACGGGCTCCGCCCACCAAGTTCTTTTTCAAGGGATNGGGCCAATGTGGTGTGATCCAAGGTTAGAGTGACTGTCTGGCTGCTGACCAACCAGGGGGACCCTCCTCACACAGGTCACAAGACCAGGTGAGGGGATCCTGGCCAGCTGTCTTGTGGGGGGTGTTAGATCTCTGAATTCACCCACCACTGAGCTGCTGAGCCCCCTTGTTCCCCAGCCATCCCAGCTGGTGGCTCGGGGACTACAACAGGAATGAACTCTCCCTGCAGCTATGGACTACTTTACTGTTTCATCTTGTATTCCTTAACTTCTGAAATGACGTGGAAAAAATTCAAACCAGGGTATTTATTTATTTATTTATTTTAAATCCAGCATGTAGTTAAATTATTGAACTTACTGTCACAAGGTACTGTGTTGGCCAAACCGAAAAACAGGTATTAAACGTGATGGACTCGATGGAAGCCATGATTCAGAAAGCTTCTGAGTGCCTGATTTTCANAAGGAATGAACTCTCCCTGCAGCTATGGACTACTTTACTGTTTCATCTTGTATTCCTTAACTTCTGAAATGACGTGGAAAAAATTCAAACCAGGGAATTTATTTATTTATTTATTTTAAATCCAGCATGTAGTTAAATTATTGAACTTACTGTCACAAGGTACTGTGTTGGCCAAACCGAAAAACAGGTATTAAACGTGATGGACTCGATGGAAGCCATGATTCAGAAAGCTTCTGAGTGCCTGATTTTCAAGGGCTGGCATTGTGCTTGAGGAAAGTTTTGCTTTGTAAATGTCCTTTTTCTCATAGTTTGCCTGAGTGTTTCCTATTGTTTTTAGTGGTGTCAGGTCAGTGGCCTGGATGAACCTGTAGTTTCACCTGCTGAAACAGTTTTTAACTCCTCTCTGCAGGGCAGCTTTACAAGGTGAATGTGCCTGTTGTGGTTACGCAGGCCTCAGGAGACGGAAGCATTCTCCACTACCCTGTGCAGCAGATGTTTCATCCCCTTGGGCAAGCTTCAGTTCTGCAGGCCAGCATTGCCAGTGTTGCACAGGTGAATGCATCTGCTGCCCATGCAGCTGGTGAAACACTGCAGCCCCAGGAGACTGCTGTCCAACAGGCTCTGCTATATAAACCAAGCTTGGTGGAAAAGCAACAGCTGGAGAACTCTGCTGCCTTGGTCCAGCAGCCTTCTGCGAGTCTGCAGGAATTTGAAATTAATGCAGTGTTGAATCAGTCTAGTGAATTCACAGAAAAATCCCAGCATGACAACCTTCACACAGCTGTGTTTACTCCAGAATGCTCTGAAGGACTTTTTGTTGATGAATCCTTGGCAAGCAGCTCAAGCAGTGTCCTGCTGGATGTGGAGGGGCAGCTGGACATGCAGCATCCAGAGCTGCTGCAGCAGCAGGTGCCTGATGATATCATTGACCTGATTATTGCAGGGGAAAGTTTGGATGAAAATGCATTTCTAAACCATCAGGGCAGCATTGCTTCCTCTGACAAGGTAAGGCCTTTTGTTTCTTAGCTAATGAAAATACATCTGTTAGAGGTGGTGGTTTGAACACATCTCTAAGTGACAACTAGCTCCTCTAAATGAGAAGAATAAAATTATTTTGATCTAATGGTTCATTCTTAAGCTTGTTTAGAATAGCAGTAGCTGGGTGGTTGCTTTTATGTTTAAGAATTTGTCAAAACTAGTGCTAAAATACTGTGATTGATGAGAATATTGATTTAAAAATACTAAAGGTGTAATGGATAGATAGAATTAGACTTACTGATTACCTTTGAGAATCATAGGGGTTTTTTGTGACTAAGCAGACATGAAAGACTCTTGAGAACTTCCATATCGTTCTGACACTGACCTGTACATGGATTCTGGTCAGCTGTGGGCAAAGTGCTTTTGCAGGATCAGCTGGGATTAATTTTAACTTATAATGTGTGAAGAGCATTAAAGTTGTATTGAGAATGCATTCAGGATGAAAAGTCAAATTTGATAAGTGAAGATCTCCTTGAAGAAAATGTATTCCTCGGGGAAGAAGTCCTGGACAAACTAGAACTCAGCTAGAGCTGTGTGGGAAACTTGAATGATTTTAATTAACAAGCCGCTTTCCTGACCTCATCTAATTTTAGTTCCAGAAGTTATTTGCAGCTGTTTGAAGTTCAGGCTGGCTTGCTGACTTTGAGTTGTAGCGCTCATATGTGATTGAGGCAAATTTATTAAATGCAAATTTAATGACAGTAATGCCAAATGTCTGTAAATAGAAAGCATGTTATGTTGCTCGTCTGAACTCTGATGGCAGCATGATGAAGACTGTCTGTAGTGAGAGTGGAAGGTCAAAACAAAGTGTTATTTTCTTGAACTAGAAAGTGTATGTGGATGGGAATTAAGTGCTACAATAAAGATTTAATGAGAAACTGAAGATGGCTGAAACCTTAAAGCCCTTTTATGCTCCTATGAATGCTCTGTTTAGGAATTCTAGCACTTTTATGAACAGTAACTTGAAGTACTGAAATATTTACTGTCTCTCCCAGCTTTTTATATCTTATTTAAACAAAGCATTTTGAATGAGTTGAGGGAGAGGGATCAGTTCATCTTGACTTTTATTTCAAAAATGAAAAATGCTATTTTTGGGGGTGGAAGAGTAGCTTGTTTCTTTTTTTTATGGGAGGTTTTTTTTACAATAGAAATTCTAAAGGCCCACTTGATTGCCTTTGTTTTAGAGTTGTTTGAGTACAAGGGTGTTTAGAGAAAAGTCTTAAGAATTTTTTTTTTCCTGTATTGCTGAGGAATATTTGATCTGGGTTCCATTTAAAGTTGGATGCAACACAATGTTTGCAAATGTACTCAGGGCTTACAAGCAGGACCTGAAGCTCTCATTTCAGTGCCCCAAGCTTGTTGGTTTATTAAACAAAAATCTCAGGCTTTGTGCTGAACATGGCTGTTGTTATGCTGTTAATTCACAAGCTGTCCCTGGTCTCTTTCATTTCTGTGACACGGAACCTTGTGGAGCAGACAGAATCTAATTTACCATTGGAGAAGGATCTCTGCAGTGACATTGCAGGCATAAGTCAGCTCGATGGCACTGGGGATGTTTCTTCCAAGGAACAAATACCACATACAAAAGATAAAGAAGAGAATGAATTCATTGGCTTTATTGACTCAGAGGATCTAAGAGTTCTAGATGATGAGGAAGACTATGATGAAGAATGTGACAGTTCTTCAAACCTGGAGTCCAGCTGCAGTGATGGGGACGATGAAGACCTCCAAATAGATATAGTTGAGGAGGTAATTTACTTTTAAGCCTTTAGAAGCACATAACAATATTAAATCTCTCCTGACTGTTGAATTGTTGGACCTAGAACAGTTCCTGTTTAGTTTAATGCAGAGCATGCACAGTAAAGTTACAAACCTCTGGAGATGGAAGGTATTGCAGGGAAATTACTCAAAAGCTCATTATGAGGAGTTTGGATAAATGGAAGAACTGTTGGAAAGTCATTTGTTTATTAGATGAATTAAAATACTTAACTATCAGAATTAAAGTTTTATTGTAAAATCCTGGCCTCAGTGGAATGGAGTTCTGCTTTTTACTTAACTAGGATATTATTTAAAGATTTAAATAAGATTTATTTAAATAAGATCAGGACACAAATCTAGGTTTTCTTTCCTTCTGAAGGACTACAGGGGATTAGACAGAACAGTGTGATACAAGAACATTGTTCTCTGTCTAATTCCCTGTGTTTCCTAGGTTTTCCTTTTCCTTAAGGATATGCAATTTTGTATCCTATGGATTTGTTCACAAGACAATCAACTTGTAGCATTTGGAATTCATATAAATACAAGTTGATCAGTATTTCATTTACTTGGATCTGCTTTATCAGTTAGCAGTATTACTTTTCTGACCTGTGTTTTTGTTTAGGGTGCTTTGAGAATGCAAACATGTAAAAGGTACTTGTAAATGAGGTTGGTCCAATGTGGTCTTCACAGCCTCTAGGTCTTGATTTTTGCAATGGTAGTTTTATTGTTCTAGGTATATTTAATGCCAGGTATATTCAATGCTATGGTATAAAGCAGTGTATAGAGTGTATAAAACAGAATTTTAATCTCTAGGACCCCTTAAACTCTGGTGATGATGTCAGTGAACAGGACATTGCAGACTTGTTTGACACCGACAATGTGATTGTTTGTCAGTATGAAAAGGTACAGTAATATACTTTTATCTTTGTTCCTTAATCGTCCTAAATTATATCTTCAGGAAATCCATGCCTGCTCTACTGTCAGTGCCTTTTAAAGAAACTCTAATGCTGTAATAGAGTGTTTAAATGATGTGTTTAGCTGACAATAGTCTGAAGACTTTCCTGCTGTTTTCTGAAAAGAGGATAATCATAATGGCCTATTAAAGGAAAAAGGAACAACAAATCTTGCCAAATTATGATTTGTAAAGGTGCAAAAGCTTGTTTATTTCCTTAACTTTTAAGGAAGATCAACATCTCCATGGATGTGTGTAGGCATATTCAGCCATGAATTAAGGCTTTTAAAATGGGTAACAGAAAGAAGAGTGTGTATACTTTCTTGTACATTTTTTTTGTCTTTGTAGTGCTTACTGAGAGATTTTGCTACCTGAATTTTGTTGTGTCTGAAAAACAAAGTAGTTGTTAAGTGCCATTTTGTCCTCCTTCATTTTAATGTTTAAAATTCAACTTACTTTGAACTCCTGAAGATCAAATTAAGTTCTTTCAGCAATGGTATGGTTTTGGATGCTTACATGTCAGTAATTTAAAAGATAAAAAAAGTGCATATTTTATTTTAAAGCAGATATGGAAAAACGTGGCTGTAGTTTAAGAGTGTGACTTGATTTTTTTTTTTTAATATACTTTCAAAAGTGACGAGTGATAACTTTTTGTGCATCTAGCTAGGCCTGCCTTAATGGTTGTCTGTGGTTTGGAAAACAGGTGCTAAGAAAATTGTCTTTATAAAACTGTGACAGATTGAGTGTTCCTGAAACCAGTTATTTTGGAAAGTTATAGGGATATGTGTAGAAAATGCCTCTGAAATTAAGTCATTGGTGTCTGTATTGTATCGAAAGGTACACCAAGTTTTGAAGCTTCAGAACTCAGATGTTCCAGATGCTATAGGTAGTGCATAATGTTATCTAGAGCAAGTTTTACCTGAAATAAGCTGAAGAATTGCTTGAAAATCTAAAAGAAACTACTAGGAAGGTCAGCACTGGACATGTCTTACAGGAAATTTAATATCAGATGTTATTAGAAATTGACAGTTACAGAAGCTGGGGAAAGATGTTGGTAACTTTCGCCTTTCCAACACAGGTTTGATAAAACATGTAGGCCCAGTAGAAAGTAGATAAAAACAGTTATCTCTTAAATTACCTTGTACCTTTAAGACAATATTGTTGGTAAAATTGCTGTCCCGTTTCTTTTCTTTCTGGAACTGAAAATAGGCTGATGCTGAAAATTCAAGAAATTTTCTAGGGATATTTAAAATGCCTCCTTTTAGTATCGAAAAAAACTTTCTGCAGTATGGATCTTTTTGCAGGCCTTTAAAAAGAAACAGAATATGCAAATTCTTTCTTACTTTTTTTTTTAACGATATTTTTAATACTATTAAAAAGTATTTGCTTTTAAGCCAAGTTTTTATGCTTTTAGCCTGTTCCTGACATGTCTATGTGTGCAACAATGCTTTGCCATGCAAAAAGGAGAACATTGCATTTCAGTTAAGCTACAATGGCTTGCAAGGTGTGCTGTGTTTTGGGATTGCCCCTGCTGTCTTGCCCTGCTGGTGTTGAGCTGTATAGATAAACTTTTTTGGGGGGAAGTTGTGGGAGAGGAAGAGTGGGACAGGACGGGATAAGATTCAGGAGTTTTCCCTCTTGAGAGGGCAGGGAGTTCTTTACAAACAATTGAAGTACACTGCTTCCATTGAGTATTTTGGGCCATAAGGATTGTAAAATAAAAACCGGGTGTGTAAAACAAGTTGTGCTCAAATATTGATTTTTTTTTTTTTTTAATAATGCTCTAATGTATATTTTTGGTTGCATTGATTTTGATTATTGTTTTTCATCAGATACAGCGAACTAAGAACAAATGGAAGTTCTACTTAAAAGATGGAGTGATGTCCATTGAGGGTAAAGACCACGTTTTTGCAAAAGCCACTGGAGATGCAGAGTGGTGAAACCTCACTCCAGTATGTCTTTGAAGACTGTGGCATTATTTCCTTATAAGCCTTCTGTGAAACAACTGGACTTTCTAGTGTTGTGACATAAAAAAATCTCCCAAAAAACACCCAAAACAACAAAGCTGTGGTAAAAAATATGCAAAACCTGTGTTGTTAATCTGTTTAGTTTGAAAACAAAACCACTGTATTGTTAGCTACTCAGCTGTCTTTGCTGTTCTTTTCTGATTACTTCATTTTTTTCAATGAAGAAGCATCATTGGAATGAATAGCTTTGAAGTTTGAAATGTTATGTCTGTTTGTAATTCAAGAAAGTAAAGAAATGGTAATTAGTAAAGAAATTCTTATTGATTATAATTAAATACATTTTAGTTCTATTGGTTTTCTTTCCAATTCTTAAAAGCTGAGGTATGACTTGAAATACAAAATTATACTGTTGTTTAATTCTTCTCAAAGACTACTGAGTTAAAAAAAACCAACCAATATCTGTGCAAGTCTGAAACCTGTGGCTGTTTCAGCTGCACACTTCTTTTTTTAGTTGCTTTGTGTTTTTTTGACTTCAGTTTAAAGACATGCACTCTAGATGCAAGTAAGGGAAATGTCTGGGAAAGATCCTGGAGCTCTCAATGTAAGAGAATTATTATTGTTTATTCTGTAGTATCTATGTCTACTGAGATGCAGTGAGTAGTGTGATGTAACATTAAAATGTGATTTATTTTCACTGTCAATGCAAAGTCATTTAAGTTTGCTTCTGTACATTTCCACTTTGTTCTAGGACTACAGACCAGTAAGCTGTGAATGATACAAATTGTGCATGATAATAAAAGTGTCATCCCATTTACATTTCTAGCACAGAGTTGTTTTTGTGTTCCCTCAATATAAACTTTGCTTAGAGAAACGTGTACAAGCCATGCATGTGGCAGTAGCTCACCTTGCCATGAGAACTGCATTCCTCCCAGCCCTCAACATCAAGTTTTTATTAGTTCTTCTAGAAACAGAGAAGAAGAATTTGGGCCCTTGTCCTTCAGAGCTGCAACTTTTCCCTGGCTGGTTCCTGTTCCTTGTAGGGCAATACGGACAACTCCATGGTAAAGCTGCAGCCCAGGCTGCCTCGGAACCGGATAATCCTGCTAGAAGGGCAGTGCTACACTAAGGCACTCCTCCCTCCTGGCTGCTGCTCCCATGTCTGCTGGAATGAGACACTGTGAGGCATTTTGGTTATCTCTAATACCTGAGAGGTGGCAGGGGCTGGGAGAAGGGAAAGAAAAGAAATGGGAGAGTTGGAGAGTATGAATATATGGAAGAAACAAGGGGAAAAACCCCAGCCCTTGTTCATAACGGTGCAAACCCTTGTGCTAATGGCATAAGGCAGGAAGTAGGTTTTTAACAATTATTGAGTTTATTGCGTGCTTTTTTTGATGTATCTGCTGCTCTCCAGTATCAAAGACAGGACACTGAAGTAGAGCACCTGAACCAAGTGTGCCATTTCTTTTGTCTTTTATAGATGCTGCTGCTGGAATGTGAAGAATTGTGTATTCATAGACAGTTAAAATATTCCAGTGTATGATTTCTTTTCCCCCATTCAGATGACTTGTCGCTGCACTGATGCTATGCTTTAGGCCCATAAATGCACAAGAACTGCAGCTCTTACCACATGATAGATGATTTTAGATTTCAGTACTCTCTCACAGGCTCTGAGGTGCTCATGCTCTGTAAAAATGTACATTATGAACTGTGGGACCATTTCCAACATCAGGAAAGACCGGAAGCAGAGGTAGCGTGGCACAGGAATCCATGGGACAGGACTGGATATACACCATTCATTAAGCACCACACAGGCTCTGAATGGTGCTTCTGACTGTGACCTGTTTTTCCTGGTCAGTATAAAATAAAATGGCTAAAGAATACTTAATTTGTAGCTAGTTTTGAAGATGATCCTATCTCTGTCCCTTCTCAGAAGTTGTTCGATTGTGACCGGGTGCTGAGATGTATGGGATAAAAATGTGTGTTAGAGTAAGAACTCTTTCCCCATCTCTTCTAAACCTTACCAATTCATACTTACTACACACCTTCTACTAGTAAGATTCATCTGCCTTTTTATTCCAGTCTTGAAATGCTTTTTATACTTTGAAGTTCTGCAACTTAATTTTTATGATAGCTTGCTGCACCATCTGTGCAGTCCAAGTATGATATTGATTATACAGGCTTACAAGAATTCCCCTACATTTTGTTTCCAGTGTTCTTGAGTGACTATTGGTAAAGAATTACAGCTTTGAATAAGACATTTACAACTAAATACACCTGAAGTCAGGAATTTTTATACTGAAAAAAAAAGTTTCTTATTAAAATGTAAGCTCTAGTCTGTGACTTGAACAGTAATCAGTGCTTCTGATCTGAATAGTTTATGAATTAATGTTTTTGATTGCTGCTACTTACAGTTTAGCAAACATATTGCTGCAGATGTGACAGGATGAGGTGTGTAATACCAGTTATGGCCATCAAAGATGCTTCAGTAAATGGCTGTCTAAAACTTTACACCAGAAAGAAGGTAAAGTAAAAATAATGAGATAGAATAACAAGTGTCACTTGTATGAGAAGCTGTGGCATGAATCTAAATCTCTTATTAAAGTATTGCTTTTACTTATTTGCTTACTTCTGTGCATGAAAAATTTTAAGTATATAAATTACATTTGCTGTTTTGTCAGTGGTTTTTAATATTTTTTTCCTTAAAACAGCAATGTGGTATATGGTGGATTTCACTCAACTTACAACAGGTACAAAAAGAAAAATGCCCCCAGAGACTCTCTTGCTGCTGGGCTGTTACCTCTGCAGCACTGTAGGGCAGGTGTTATCAGTTGTTGCTAATTCTAACTCATTTCCCTTCCTTGTAGTTTCCCGACCATGCTATGTGGTAGGGAGGGTGTGCTGGCAAGCTCTTGTTCTGTTGAAACGTAATGCAAGTAAATCAGTTATTGCCCGTGTAAGATTTTGTACTGTCATGTCCTAAATCATGTGCAGGACTCTTTCATGGGATGTCAGAAGAAATGAGTGTCAAAAATCAGTTTTGAGATAGGTGACAGAAAAGCTTTAGGCCCAGTAGCTATTTTTTTACACCAGTACCTTTGGTTTGTATTATAGTTAAATATCCTATCACAGTCCTATTTCATCACTGGCTAAGCTCAGGAGCTGGTGTGTGTAAAGAGGTGCATCCTATGGGATTTATACTGATTGCTAAACCATAGATTTTTAAGAGTCTCCTCTGCTCTCAATCCTGCTTCATTCCCCACCTGTGGGAACTGCTCGTGAGCACAGCTGTGCTTACATCCAGAGCTTTTGTACTGATTGAAATCATGGCGTTAAGCTGAAGGTAAGAGTAGGTCAGAGATGTTATTTCTTATTATCACAATTATGAACTAATGATAGACCAGTCACTAGTACAAAGAATTGCTTTCATTGACGTGAAGCAAATTTAGCTTGCAGTGCAGTGTTTTGGCAACAAGAGGAGTGCTTTGGAAATCAGTTGCTGTCACAGACTTGAAAGCAAAGGACTCAGCTGAAAAGGAGAATATAAAAGGTTTAAAGTGATTGCAATAGTACCATTTTCTTATGGTAGAGTATCAGACTCCGCACTTACTTAAATTAGCAATGCAGTCACAAATCTGGACCAGGCATTTAGCATGATCCCTTAGCATTAGGCAATGCATAGTGAAAGAAAAGAGATTTTAATGGGAAAGCACTGTCATGAAAAGGTAACTAGTCTGCTACTCTGCTTCATCACCTGGGAATACAGTTGGACTGTGAGTGCTGAAGAGGCCCTACTGCATTCCTGAATGCCACTGGCACTGGTGATGTCAGAGAGCTGACAGGAGAAAATCATTCCTGAGACTGTCCCAGGAGGGAAAAGAAGGCAGCACTTCCTTGCCTGCGCAGGAAGCAGCTCTCCGGTTTACCTGGTTTGTGTGTGCACGTGTGATACCCTAAACAGTCCTGTGTGCAGCAGGGGGGGTTTTGCATCTCTTGTGGTTTCCAGATCACACACGGCTGTGTATGGGTTAATAATTTAAGTTAGCTACCCACCAGCCCAGACTGAGAGCTAACGTAAACTGCAAAATTGCCAGTAACAAATGTTCAATAGATCAACTTTCCTCCTTGGTGACATCTTTACAGCCTATCACTTGAACGCTCTTCTTTAACTGTGTGTAGGTGGCCGTGTAATTGGAAGTTTCTGTTGATGAAATGGAGGCAGCTAGTTTAGTGCCTCTTCCTTTAAACCAACAATGCCAGCACAACTGATAGGAATGAAAAGAGAAGGCATGAAAGGTAGCAAAAAGGTAGGCTTTAAATACTCCAGGGAAACAGATCTGGAGAAAAAGAAGCCAGGCGGTAATCACTGCAGTAGCTGTTAACTTCAAGAGCAACTTCACTATTCCTGGACTCTTCTGGTTCCCCATAAAGAAAAGTTTTGCCTAATAGCCACCTTCCACACCTATCACGACAAAGGAAGAGAAGGGAAAACACCACTTTGAACATCAGCACAGTTATGTTGCATAAGAATTACTTACTGGCATTTTTATTTATTATGAAATGTTCAAGATATTATAAAACCATCCCTAGTCACTAAGATAACCACAACTGGCTGTGCAAAGTGCTGCATCTCTTGGTGCTCTGGGTTAATTTTCCTTGTGAGATGTCTTGTCCCGTAGGGCAGGATACGGCTTCTCTAAGGCTGACAAGAGCAAGAATGCTTGGGAGGCTTTGCTGGGGGCTGTGGCTGTGCCACCATTCTTGCAGTTGGAGTTATAAGCAGAGAAATAGTTCATCCTGTAGAGCTCTGCTCGGCTCTTGCAGCAACCAAACTTGCTCAGCAGCAGAAAGAAATCCCTCCGAAATGCTTTGGTGAAAATCGCGTAGAGAAAGGGGTTTGCGCAGGAGTTGACAGGGTAAAATAAAACCAGCAGGATCTTGGAGTTGGTCACTGTGATGAGAGGAACTTTGAAGGCAGCGGATATGGCAAAAAAGGAGATGGGGGCCATGCAGGTGAAATCCGTGAAGATCAGTATTGCCATTTTCTTGGCGACCTTGGTGTCTTTATTGGCAGCTACCAGCTCCGGGTTCTGCACAGCGATGTAAATCTTGATGTAGCAAGCACAAATGACAATGAAGGCGACAACATTCAGCACCAAGATCAGCAGAATGTAGGCTTGGGACAGGCCCGTTTCGATATCCATGGGCAAACAGATGCTGACCTTCATGTAGCTGCTGACCCCAAAGAGAGGCAGCACGGCTATCCCGATGGAGAAGAGCCAGCCCCCGAGCATGATGGGCACGGCGTGGCGCAGCCGCAGCTTGCGGTCCAGCTGCATGGCGTAGGTGATGGTGTGCCAGCGCTCCACGGTGATCACCGTCAGCGTGTACACCGACAGCTCGCTGGCAAACACCGTGAAGAACCCGGCGGTGCTGCAGCCGCTGCCCGTCTGCCAGTCTATGGCGTGGTTGTAGTACTGGCCGCTGGTCTGGGCGTCCACGGAGGCGATGAGCAGCAGGTACAGTCCCATGCAAAAGTCGGCGAAGGAGAGGTTGCACATGAGGAAGCGAGGGACGGTGAGCTTGTAGTGGCTGGTCAGGAGAACGAGGAGCACGGTGAAATTGCCGGCGATGGCGAGGATGTTTATAAACCAGATCAGCACTCTGAGGAAGCTGTATCCCAGGATGTCTTCGCAGGGATTAAAGGCATCTGGTTCCGGAGTGCACGTGAGGACTTTAGGCTGACAAAAGTCATACTCAAAGTCAAAGCTGTCCATTTCGTTGTCATCGAAAATGGTCGAGTAGCTGTAGGGAGAACTTTCTTCATCTGTCGCAAAAGGGTGCATGTTCTTCTCCGCTGACCACAGTGATGTGTTGTTGGAATCATCGCTGTAACCATGAGAAAACCAACCCCCCCCAAACAGAAGTGAATTATTTGTTACATGCTACTAGCATTCTTCTGCAAAAGACAACAGATAACAGTTGTTTTAAAACAGTGACTTCCTCCATGTGTTTCCACAGGGTATTTACAAATAACGAAGCCTTGTAAGGATGATTTGTGTTTGGGGAGCAGCCTTGGAGAGCAGCAGGGGTCATAGTCCCATCCACAGAAGTGCTCTCTTATACAACTTTCTTGTTTGTAAGTACTTTATTGTGACTTCTTTGTGAGGGAGCCATCGTTCTCATGCTGCTGGTTGGCTGCAGTCCAAGCTACAGTAACACTTGAGCCGATGGATTACAGGTTTGATGCACAGAGGTTTCGCAGGCAGTTGTAGAAGCCATCCTAAAATGACCTATGGATTTTAACTCTGCTCCTTTGCTTCCCTTGGGAAAGGCACTTAGCAAATGAATTCCCGAGACTATGTCTGGCTTGGGAAGGGCTAAGGAATTTGATGTTCAAAGTATTGCAGGGCAAGGAGTAAAAGTGCATCGTTAACTAAATAACATTGATAGCTAGGAATTTATTAAATTTAGGCTGGACCCAATGCTTCATAAAAAATGTGGTAGGTTTTTAAGATAGACTTCTATAAGCTCGAGGTCACTGAAAGTGTGATGATAAGCCTACCAAAGAAGAAACGTTTTAAAAGCAAACACTGTCTTTTCTGGCACTTCCCTGCCATAACAGGTGCCTATTTCCCAACTTACCAGTCATCCTGACTGTGAGTGTTTGGTGGGCAAACACTCAGTCTGCAGTGTGAGACCTGGAAAGCATCTCTATTGAGGACAACTCTTGAGAAAACTGGTAGCTTTAGGATAATTTAAATACGTGCTTAAGCTTCCACATCTACTGAAGCATGTCCATGAAATGATATTTCTGGAGCAGGGTCTTAACTAGCAAATGAAACTGAGCTGCTTTTCAGCTATTCCTGTGGGTCAAATAACTTCCCAAACTAGTTATCCTAATTCTTTTCTCTGTATATGAAAATCTACCCAATGTCTTGCATTTACTTGCCTGGCTCAAACTGAAGAGCAGGGAATACATTTGACTCTATTTAATAATAAAAATGATTGTGATTTTCTGAGAGGTTGTGGAAATGTGCTGCTACGTGCAAGCTGGATTTTCGTGTTTTTTTTTTTTTTACTAGTAAGAACTCAGGGCTTTCAGATGATTTCTGCTGTGGTTCTGCAGCCATTAAGCCTATGAACCATAACCTTACTTTGATTTGCTTATTATAATGTCTGCTCAGGGAATTGCTGGGATTGGGATTTGCCACAGCACAAAGCTTCAGGAGCCAATAGGCTGAGCAGACTATTTAATGCACAGCAGGAATGCGACAGATGCTAATCCAAAACAAGCAGACAGATAAAACCAAATGGCAAGTGCAGGAGGCCTCACCAACCAGCAAACAAGATAATGTCCAAGGAGGTAATTATCCCAATGAATCAATCACATTTCAGCTGTATTTTGCCGTTGGAATTTTGTGACCATAACCTTGTTTGTTCTAGATTTTACAATGCTTTGACGCCATGTCAGGGCTGCTAACAAGTCCCAAGGTCTCCCATTTAGCTGTAGAGGGGTGAAGAATAGCAAATCCTTAAACTTCTCCCTTAAAAGATGGGTTAGAACCTGTGTCTTCCAGCACAGCCAACACAACAGTTTTGATATTAGCCTTTCTCACTGTGACACTGAACACTGTCAAGAAAACTGTGATGATCTGAAAAGACATGTTTAGATGGAGTAAACCACTGGCACGGGGTCATCACACCTCTAGCTCAGGGACTCCATTCTACCATGGAAAACTACTGATAATGCAGAGTTCTAATTACCCTTTCTATAGCAAAAAAAAAGTTCATAATAGCAGCTCTTCTTTGAATCACACCAACAACTGCAATTATTTCAGGGAATGGAAAGTCTCCATGTAGGCCACTAACTACTGTAAATATGTAATCATTGTTTTGGAAGCCTTTCAAGAATTCAGAAGACAAACTGGAGTGAGTAAAGCTCGTGAAATCATGAGGGGGTTTTTTCCCTTTCCTTTTGAACATCCAAATCTTGGTTTCATGATAATAAAATTACTACTTGTGCAATTTGTAGGGGTGACTGAATCGGCAGGCAAAGACCTGCTTAGTGAAAAAACATGTGAACAGCAGAAAGGGGAGGAGGTCTGTATTTGCTGCTTCCATTATCTCTATGTAGAGAGGTACTTACAGCATTTCGTTAGTCGGTTTCCTCATGGTGCTTTCACACTCCTTGGAAAAGTTGTCAAAAATGGAAAGCAACAAATTCTGTCTGCAAGAAGGGTGAAAAGAAAGTTAAGTTTCAGGCTGGATTTTGGCCAAAGCCCTGTCTTCTCTGCAAGTGATCTTCACAGACATGTAAGGTAAGCCAGTGTTGGCCTCATGGCTGCACGAACAGTTCCTGTAGACATCTGGAAGTGGGAAGAAGGCTTCAAATACAGTGAAAATAGGCAGTGTAAGGATGGTCTTTCAGCTTGGTTATTGTGTAGGACGCATTTTTTTTATAGTGAAATAACTTGAACTGGAATTAAAAGGTGTGTTTTGAAATACTGTATTGAAGTGGGCCAGATTCTCCACCAGGATGAATGGAAGCAGTTAGGCTGGCTTTTGGAGAAGTGCCTGCTAACACCTGCTGGGAAACTGGCCTGACACAGCATCACTGAGTGGGTCAGGTTGGAAGGGACCACAATGGAGCATCTGGTCTCCCTGTGTCATCCTAGAGCACATTCCAGACAGTTCTGGAGTATCTCCAGTGAGATTCTACACCTTCTCTGTGCAACCTGTTCCAGTGCTTGGTTACCTGCACTGGAGGAAGTTCTTCCCCATATTCAGATGGAACTTCCTGTGCATCAGTTCCTGCCCATTGCCTCTTGTCCTATTGCCCAGCACCACTGAGAAGAGCCTGGTCCATCCTTTTGGCACCCTCCCTTCAGATACTGACAGACATTGATGAGGTTCCCTCTCAGTCGTCTCTTCTCGAGGCTGAACAGGCCCAGCTCCCTCAGCCTTTTCTCACCAGAGGGATGCTCCAGTCCCTTAATCATCTTTGTAGCCCTCCACTGGACCAGTTCCAGGAGCTCCTTGTTTCTCTTGCCCTGAGGAGCCCAGAACTGGACACAGCACTCCAGATGTGTCTCACCAGGGCTGAGCAGAAGGGCAGGATCACCTCCCTCGACCTGCCGACAATGCCCTTCCTAATGCACCCCAGGACACCACTGACCTTCTTGGCCACAAGGACACACTGCTGGCTCAGGGACAGCTTGTTGTCCACCAGGACCCTCAGGTTCTCTGCAGAGCTGCTTTCCAGCAGCTCATCCCCAAGCCCATACTGGTGACCCTATTTAAAAATTTGTCTGGGATCTGGAGGTAGATTTTGCATGCTTGAAGTAAAGCATTTTGAATAGTACAAGCTGAAAGATGACGTATTTGGCAAGATCTCTGATTTTGAGGCTTTGAAAGTAGCAGCTAGGTAATCTACCAGTATGAATGGAAATGGCTTTGTCTCACCTCATTGCTGATGCCCCTGGTAGAGGAGCAGTCATTTCCTTATCTGCATGGGTTTCCCCCCTGCAATCTACTAAGAAAACAGTCACTTAATATAAGGAAGTGACTTGCTAAAGCAGCCCTGTTTTTATAGACCATGCTCATGTTGCAAAGTCAAGCACCCTAAAATTAATATAGGAACAGAAAAGTAGTTATCTTTAGCAGAATGAATACATTTTTTTTTTCTACCAGAGTTGCTCCTGTATTTAATACACTCAGAGATGTGATCTGTGACGGAATCAGTTCAGTAGCAACGGAAACCCTTGACAATAGAATCTTTCTCTTTTCACAGAATCAAGAACCCCTTAGTAAAATGAGATAGGCAGAGAAAGAATAGCACCGGCCCTAATTTTACCCTGAAGAACTGGAATCTACTCCTGCCTTTCCAAGGCTGTCCTGAAGCGAAGGCACAGGAGTGACGCAGATCCGGCCTCTCACAACCACCTGCTCAGTACGTCTTTTCTTCATTTCAGACAGACAAGAAGCGAGGCACCTTCATGGCTCAAACTGAACTCATGTGGGGTTGCTTTGGCTGCCTAAAGCTAACTGAGTCTTGGTTTCTTTGAAACATGAATGCTGAAAAACGAGCTCCAGTTGTCTCGGATTTACTGCCCCAAGTTAGTGGATGCAAAGCTCTCCCTGTGCCAAGGTCTCCAGTTGTGGGGAGAACAATACTGTCTATTGCCTGAAATGATTGGAACTAAACTGAGTAACCTCTTTCTGTAGGCTTGGGGCAGGCCCTAATTTTGGTGGGTAATTGAAAGCTTGCCCTTTCTATTATGTCATCATATCACCTGTATTAATTAAGCTACTTAGCTAAAGGCTACAGGGGTTCTTCATTTTTTTAATTAGGGCAAAGTGCTATTGATAAAGATCTGTCTTCTGTGTGCCAGTAGGGTTTTAATTGAGATACCAAGAAAAATATAAGCTTTAAGCAAACTTAGAATAGTGTTTCTGATGGCAGATCCAGGGCACAGGATGGGATCCATTTCTGCTCTAATATAAATGGACATAATTTTCCTGACCTTAGCAGAGATTTTCTGTTTCCTGCAAGGCCTTACAATACACCAGAGCTTCCCTGTAACTGGAATAAAGATAATCAAACCTTGTGAGCTGAATAAAGCAAAATTGCCATTTTGGAGCTTCTGAAGTACCTCAGTACAATAATGGGCTATTTGGACTTACTTTTCTGTCCTTAGGTTTCGAAAAGCACAGCAGTGGCTGGGATAAGTTAGGACAGCTTCCAGAAGATTGCTGAATTTATCCAGTGGTGGCAGCCTCTTTAATGAGTAAGATGACATTGCATTTAAGACCTGAATGGCCTCAAGCCCGTAACTAGGCAGGGACTCCAGTGCTGTTGAAGAAATATCCCTGTGAAACAAAGAGAGCATTCACTTTTCTTTTCATCCCTATAAAAATACCACCAAAGCGTGACGGTAGCTAACAGCAACTGTTTTTTTCACAAAGGTTTAGATCTACAAAGCCACTTCAGCACCTGATGCCCAGCTCAGAGACGTGGTCTGTGAAACTACTGAGCAGCGGGGTAAGAGAATTCCTGTGGCTCAGCAGCTCCAGCCAGGCAAGGACCTCTCTTTGTCTTGGGGAAACTGAAACCCACCACTCCAGGGGCTGTGTCCTGACCTTTCTGTTTGAAATCCATGCATGGAGTGAGGGACACCTCTTTAAGCCAAAGGAGAAGGAGGGCAAAAGTGACTCTCCAGCCAGCTAAGAGGTAGGACACCCTCCTGGCTCTCTGCTTGGCTCTGGAGGGCTGTTCTAGGTGCTTTAATTAAATGGCTATTAAATAAAACCCCACAAGAATCTGTCATTCTTGCCAACACAACCAGTTTGGCTTAGAGTAACTTCAGAGGGGCTGTTTGTGTGAGGAAAGTCCATCAGTGTGACTAAGGATTTTCAGAGTCAGGACATTAAACAAAGGAAAAAAAGGCCCACAATTCTGAAAGTGATATCAGTAATGCCATGTACCATAAAGCACCAATAAAAGGTACAAAAAAGGCATGTGCAGCACAGAGTGCTATTTACAGAACCACACTGTGTTTTATTGCATGGACTTACAGCCAGGGCAGCCCTCCAGTAAGTCCTTGATTAATAAATCATGAAGATCATAATAACAAGTTTTATTCAGCACGAGCTTAAAGCGTGCAATCAGCTGGTTCACTTTTAGAAACAAATTCTCAACCAATATATATTGCCAAAACCATATCCATCCTACCAAAGGACAAGTTAGTTTGCAATGTCAGAATATAAGACACAGGAACAGGATCAGGAGGATCTGACACAAATAAAGCAAAGGTCAAAATATCTAAGAGGTAGAGATCAGTGCCAGCATTAGAACTGGCTGATATGTGTTTGCCAGGGTGCAAACTTCTTTCACGCTGTAATTTCATGGCATCTCGTTGACATGTTTCCACTTTATACACAGAGGGTAAGAGATCAAATCTCCTTCCAGGCTCAAAGCCTGTGTTTGCTGTGGTGACACCGCTCTGGTGGCACAGTGCACTTCCCACAGGACACTCAGGTAATGGAGTTGTGGATACTTACAGGACATCTGGCCCTGTGGCACCTCTCAGGGCATCGTTGTGTATCCGCCTGAGGTTCTTGTTGTCCTTCAGGATTCTGTGGAACCGAAAATGAACTCTCTTTACATCTGTATTTTAAAAACCATTTTTTTGGTTTCTTCTTCACACCTGTTTCAATTCTTTCTCCCACCACAGCAGTGGTTTTTGCACTGCCTGGCTGGGTGGGGAGTGCTTGTATTTCCTATGTGACCTTTACTTCCTCTGATCCCATCAGATGATTATCATCTACACTTAAATCTGATAAATTCCAAATTCCTCTGACTTAAATCAGGAACAACCAGGCTGGTTCTTTCACTACAGAAGCAAATATACATTTTGCCCAAACCAAGAGACTAGTCCCCCAGTGTGTGAGAGGGATTTAAGAACTATAGATTTTTACAGGCATAAAGTATAGATTCCTGAGTCAGGGCTACTGTTTCAAGTTTTACACTAGTTTATGAAATTTTGTTAAGAATTATGAGCTTTTCTCACAAAAGCTGTACTACTGTAATGGATATTGTTTCAGGAAAAGCAGTAAGACCTGCAGGATTAACGACTGAGTCACAATGACACTGAAAGATGCAGTTTTGTCATGGGTATTGGGAAAGACAAGACACAGCCAGTTAAGCTGAAGGAAGAGCCTCTACATGTATTTAAATTTTTATTTACTGTTTAAATTACTGATGAGGGATAGCATACTCACAATTGATTCAGCTTTGTCCCATTGAAGGCATGGCTGTGGATATCTTCAAATCCATTTTTATACAACTTGCTGGAGATTAAAAAAACACAAGGGAAAAAGATTTGGAAAAGGCGAGATTACGTTACGTACTACGAGTTTCAAACCTTGGTGCTGCATTCATTTTAATGATTAGAGGGTCTGCTTATAAAGCATGAAGGCAACTATAGCTCTTAAATTGAGAAGGATGCGGTTTAAATTCTGTAAGCTCCTTCCCTGTTTAGCTGCTAAAGAGAACTTTTGCTGAGGTAGAGATCCTGCCCCTGCTGAGGGGCTCGCCTGTGCCTACCTGGGGCTGAGAGCCAGAAACAAGGCATTAGTCCACGTAAGCTCCTGGCACACAGACAACCACCTGGAGGCAGAAGACCTGGATTTTGTGGTGTCAGCAGGTGCAGATGGAAGACTGCAAGGCCCAGAGGTGTGTCAGGTGGAAAGCAACTGTAAAGCCTGGAGGGAGCTGCTGGATTGCAGATCGTCTATGGACAGACAAATCTTCCAAGAGACAGCTTTGCAGAGAGGCAGGGGCAAGTTTTGCATCATCCAGCAGTCAGTGAGTTATCAGCTTCTCCAAAGTGCTGCTGCCAGGCTGGATTTGTGCTGTGGAAGCCTTGCTGCACTGCACAGGGACACTGGATGCCACCTTTGTTCCTGATTCCCCACCCTGAAGCCAGATACCTAAAGGCTAGGCTCTGCTACACCTCAGGTCCAGCTCTTTTCCTTCTTTAGGAGATGTAACCTATGGGTCTATCAATACCCATTTGTGGTATTAAGTTCCTGTATCCAATAGAAATTCAATATAGTCACTTGTATATATTATTTTTTCTTTCATATTAAGCTCTAATAGAAAACTTGGCCCAGTTTATGAATGCAACAACATTTCTGTTGCTTTTCCACTTGCTTTTGGGATAGCACAAACTGGCCCCATGAAACATGCTCCCAAGTGCTTAAATGTGGGCAGCACCTGGCTCCATTTGATAGATGGTATCTACCTCAGCACAATGCTGAAATTAGTGATAGCCTTAAAAACCATCACAACAGGTAGGATCAATTTCCCAATCCACAAGAAACATTAACTGTTGGAAAGGCTAAATTAGCTATTTGCAGTGCAAAGTATGACTGCAGGGTGAGTTTACACCTCCATAGATTACTTGTGTTTCACCAGACCATGCTGTAACGAGAGGAATTACTTCACCTAATTACACCTAACCACATGGGGTGGAGTTAACACGTAGCTCTACAATTAGGAAGCTGCTGATAAGATAATTCTTTTCTTCTTGTGGTGAGCTTGCTATCACAAAAGGATGGGAGAAAAATGACTGGTGGCTGTTTCCTGACTTAGACTCCCTCCCATTTAATACACTTTAGGGTTACAGTAAAGACTTTAAGCACCTTTCTCCATCTCTTTTATGTTCATTTTCTAGCACCATTAGCAGAATCATATTTTTGCTGAAGTTATTTTGAGAACTTGTTGGGAGGAAAGAGGCTCATAAGATGAAATGATGCACTAATCCGAGCAATTGCTCCTCTTTAGCATCGTGTAGGAGTAGCATTCAGTCACATTTATGCCCAGTTCCTCTCTCGTTTCCAGAAGGTATTGGTCAACACATAAAATCTGTGTTAAAATTACTGTCATGCTGGCACATCAGCCTGATGAAGAGCCCATCAGCTGCAGTCCTTGCTCATGTGCGCAGCTCCTTTGCAGGTGCAAATATCCATGGAGTTTCGTGCAGGGCTCCCGTTGGATGTGTGCTGGAGCCTGGCCCCCAAAGGCTGGCTTCACTGGGCTCCTCTGGGCTTTGTGGCTACCACACCAAGTGGGTGCCAGCTGCTGCTCTCTATGGCTCACAGGGTCCCTCCTTGGGAGACCCAAATTTCAGCCACATCCTGCCAAAAGGCTCAGCTTGTGATTTTTCCTCTTCCAGCTCTACTTTGTGGAAGTTTTTGTGAAGACAAATGAGCTGTGAAATCCATACACGGTTCTTGCTGTGCTGGCAGAGGACATCTCACCTTGGCTTTCTGCTGCATTCTGCATTCCTCAGGTGGGGCATCTCACAGCATCAAACCCACCCAACTCACAGGGGCTGAAGCAATGGATCCGCTGTTGGCGAAAAGGAAAATCTTGGGTGTGGAGACTTATAGGGATCTCATGGGAATGTAAGCTGAGGCAAAAGAAATCAGGGTAAGAAGCAGCATTGGTAGTTTTTACCAATTTCTCCTGTGTCTCCATCCCTCCTCTTCAGAGGGAACCTGTGCTGCTGAAGCTCAGCTTTCTCAGACTGCTGGGTCCTTGAAAGCACTGTTTCAAGAAACTGCATCCCTGAGGTAAGAACAGAGACTTTGGCCTCCAGTGAAGCTTTTGTAGTTTATATGCTGCTGATGGTATTTTTAAAAATAATGTTGCATGGAAGATGAAGATTTAGATCTCTCGTCCCGTTTTCTTTCCTAAGTGAAGTTATCTTTTGGAAAAAACTCTGCTCTTCATCTTGAAGAACATCCCTATGTTTCTTAGGCATTTCAACTTCAACTCACAATATACATATATATTTTATGGGGCTTAATGTCAAGATTTTCATGAAGTCAGCCCACTTTCCTCAAGCAGAAGTGTTATCCTTGCAGAAGGAACTGGAGCTAGGATTATTTTACTCACAGTGTCAGTGATTCATTGTTCATCCCTTGGAAAGCATTTCGTGGTATAATTGTCATACGCAAGTTATCACAGAGCTCCCTTTGGAAGGAAAAGAAAAAGGTATTTTTGACAGAGATTCAGGAACAAGACGGAAAACACTTCCAGCTGGGTTAGGCTGGGTCTCTACTTACAAAATAAAATGAGCTTCCAGTGAGAAGATCTGTGTCAGGTCTGGAAATTGTCTTATTCCGGTGTTACAAATGCTCCTAGAGAAAAGCATGATTCCTATTTATAGAAGAAAATATTACCAGAGTGGATGCAACAAGAAGCCAAGTTGGCAGGTCTAAGTTTAACAGTGCTTTAAAAGGTGACTGACAAATACAATTCTTTAAGTAGGCTCCAAAAGTGTTTGTAAGGCCTGTAAAATTCAATTTTTTTAGAATTCTCAAGCAGTGTCCTAGAGAAGCAGTGTATGTTCTCACTACATTAAGCACAAGGGACAGATTTTAGTTACATCTTCTTTTTAGTACCCTGTTAGTCTGAAAGCTTTATTCCAGAAATAAGTTCTGAACTACTTTGCAGACTTCTGTTTTGTGTATCACTGCCCTGCCATTGTCTATTGAAAGACCTTATTATTGGTTAATTACAGGTTAAAGCTACTGTAAATGATGTATGTACCTCTAGTATACTGTAATGCATGAAAAACCTTTTTCCTTACACTCCATAGTTTGACTTGTCTACTCATTTAGAAAAAAAGGATAAATAAGGCAAACAGAAAAGGAATAGAACTCTTTCTTACAAGTATTTTAGCTTTGGAAGGTTTCTGAATGCTCCATCCTCAATGTGTAACAGATTTTTCGTGTTCAGGATTAATCTGTAATGAGGGAAAAAATATTTCAGTATTACAACCATTATAGATTTGGGAGGGCCCTGAGTTTTGCTTGCGATTTACTTTCTCAGAAAACAGTCTGCAAATATACTGCTGGCCGCAATTTGAGGCACTGTTGGTAATAAAAATGGCCTGCAATTTTTAGGCAGCCAACAAAAGATTACACTGCCTGAATTCTCATGGTTCTCTGAGCTGATCTGGTTTGGATATCCTGGTCACTGGTGGGAGTTAGCATTTTTTGGACGTGGGGCCAAGCCTTGACCTGAGTGTGTGTGTGTGTGCTTGGTCCTTGCTCCAGTCAGATCCCTTCAAATTATCCCTTGTTTCCGTTATATTACTGATGTTCTTCCTAGCCAGGAAAGGCAGTTCCTCAGATAGTTTAATCTCTAAGGAGCACCATGGACTTCCTTAGAGCAGTGCTTGGTAGGAGTGGATCAGCAGAAACTGGGAGAGAAGTGTGTGAGAATCCCTGTTTGCTAGTGGTCACTCAAAAAACAGGCAGATCTCTTAATCAAGGAGCACTTTCTGCAGCTAAACTCTCTGGTAAACATCTGTGTTTGCCCTAAAGGCCAATAACTGTAGCCCAGCTCCCTCCCTGTACATGGCTTACAAAATACAAAGATTTCAGCATGTGAAATGGCAAGAAAAGTTGAAATTCAAGAATGCCATTGAACCCACCTACCCTGATCATTTGAATGTGGGCTTGAGCGCAGCTTGGGACGTCAAGCCCTTGCAATGTGTGTCCTGTACAGCGCTCAAGATTCAAGGAGGTTTTCTTGCCAGCTTCCTGGAGCTCTTTAATGGTCTTGCTTAGCTTTTGGGTTTTGGAAAACAGGCATAAGACAAGCTATCCATAAACTGTAGGTGAATGCACGGGCTCAAAGCTTTCATTCCTTCCCTAAACACACCATTGATTCTAGTGAAAGTTGGATTCAATCAGAGGTTGACAAATCTGTAGCCCTTGCTTATGTGAGTAAATGGATTCAGTGATGTTCACATATAAAAAAAAGAGATGAATTTGTCCTCACTCAGTTGCACAATTTTAAGCCACTCACCGGTCACGCTGTGCGAAAAAGGCAGTAATGAGATACTGAATCAGATTTACAGTTTCCAATTTCGCTAAACATTTCAGAGCATTCTCTAGGCATTGCTTTTAACTCTCTCTCTCAGATGCCTGTGCTATGCAGGTCAAGTTTAAAATCAGTGCGTATTCTGTTTGAGTAGTGCTTTAGTGCTCCACAGAAGAGCTATGCATACTAAGCAGCTGTATTTAAATAATGTACGGCTTTGAAAACGGCATCTTCAAAAAGAAAGATTTTTCTCATCTTTTGTCATCTCGAATTACTTCCCTGCTTAGAAAGCCTGACAATGCCAGCAGAAACAGACCAGAGCTCCTCTCCTGCCACTGAGCACACTGAAAGCAGTGGGACTCTGTGCAGGGATGCCTTTGCACGAGTTAGATCTCCAAGGCCAGGCCTTACAGAGTGCTCACTATTTTATACGGCACTTTGGAGAGAAATGTTTCTCATCGCAGATCTCAATCAAAGCCAACCAAAGTAACAGAGACAGATCTGGTCCAGGAATATTTCTCTGCAGACTGTTTACTCCTTTATGATGCGAAACCACAACATGGGTGCCTTTTTTTAACTGATGCTCACATTTCAGACAAGGTGGGAAGGCTGTCAAAGGCGCTTGCTTCTATTCTCTCCAGGGAGTCGCTCTGAGAGATTTCACTACAAAGAAAACAGCAGACATAAAGCAACACATTACAAGAGAAGACACCAGCATCTGGCTTTCCACTTTGTATTTCCTTCTTTTATGCACACTTGTTCAGCCCCTCCTACCACTCTTGTCCATGCCTTACCTCAGACATCCTGGGAGCCCGTGCCAGTGGGGTTTGAGAGGACCAGCCTTTTGCTGTCTTGGCAAAAGGGAAAGCCAATCCCTAGGAATAGGTACCTCTGTAACAGCCAATCTCCAGTTCCTCAGTAAATTGCAGGTAAGGTAGAGACTAAGGGGCAGAACCAATGTAAAGAGAGTGAGCCCAAGCTTAATGAGCCTTTTGCTCCCTCCCATTGTTGGTTCTGCTTAGTGAGTTTATTCGTGAGGTGAAGACATAGATAATATTCACAGTGCTTCATATCCTATTATCAAGTCAGAATTATGGTCATCCACAGATGTAGAAATACACAGATACGGATTCAGCACACTTTATGAACAATTTTTGGATTTAAATGCCATTTTCATTATATGCACGCAAACTGCAAGGAAGTGGCTCTTTTCATCATGACACAGACCAACATGACTGTTTTTGGTGGCACTCTCGGGTTGTGGTTACAGATGCTCCTATTCCACATGGGTACCCAAGATCAACCAATACTGACATGGAAAAACGAAATCCACGTATTAGATGCTGGTTAAATGCTTGTTAGATTAAGATCTAAGAAGCTGTGCAAAACTGAGTCCTGAAAGTAAATAGCATACATTGATGCATATATAAGGGAAAGATCTTCAAAATTTCTGAACAGGATTGACCAGAAGGGCACACAAACTAAACCTAAGATTATACACTCTCAAGAAAAAACATTTTCCAAACAACTGGAATTCGTCTACACAATCATAGTCAGTATTGTCACAGTCCTGAGTGTTAGCTTAATTAAATTACAATTGTGAGAAGACAACTCTATTGGTGTTGATATAAAGCCCCTTAGACCAGAATGAATTCTGTATTTCATTTGTAGTGACAAAGGGGGCTGCACACCAGAAATCACACAGTTAACGTGTATGTGTGTTTTAATATTAAGGATTTTTTTCATCATCAGAATTCAGTGAGTATGTTATTTTTGGTATTGCACCAGTTACTTACCAATGAAAAATGGATGTACAGTCTCTGATCCTGAGAGACTCACAGGCTGGGAGGGATCAGAGCCTGCTCACAGAACTTGTTTGGGGTCTAAAACACAGTTCTTCCATGGGATCCTCCCGGTCAGCCACAGTTTTTCCATTTACATATGTTGGAATGACTTATGGCATGAGAATAATTTATCATCTGATTTTCAGAGAGTGATGTATTGCCAAATAGCTGACCTAGAGATTTATAATTATAAAATATGCATTTTTCAAAGTAGCACTAAATCTCAATACAATTATGAAGTCTTCTACAAACTAACTTCGGAAAAATACATCGATTCCTACACAGTTAATTCGGAGGGATTCATTAAAAGCAGACAAAAAGATCAATTAAATTCTCGTTATGGAAGGGAAAATGTCCATGAACAAAACATTCTCTATGGAGAATACAACGTGTGTACAGTTTGAGAAAGTGCAGCCCCAAGTCATGCAGGTAGGAGAAATTTTGTAGATTTAAGTTGGTCTCCAGTGTGAAAATGATTAAGTTCTTGTTAAACATTCAGATGCAAGTGAATGCAAGAATGCAGCACCACTGGATTCTACTTTAATACTATATTGCAGTTGGATATGTGCAGCAGAGAAGTACAAAAAGTGCACCTTGAAAAGAAAGCAGCATCTTCTGTGCTGCTGCTTAGATTCTGGGGGAGGTCATTCCCCTGCTCTTCACTGCACTGCTGTGTCATCAACTTTGTCCTTTAGAGGCCACTCAATGCAGACAAAATAAAAAATAATAAATAATGGAGACTCAAGCATGCCATCTTTCAGCTGGAATAACAGCAGAAATGAGGGGAAGGAGGGTAAGACGAGCCTTATGGTCTGAATCTTTGATGGAACACAGGTACAAAGCCGAGGGTCGGGAAGCAGCGCAGACCCGGTGTGCAAAATTACAGCACTCACAAACTGAAACACCAAAGAGAGGGCTCAGTCGTACTGATCCCCTGCCAAGCTTATCTCTCACTGCAAAATGCTGAAGAAATGTCTTATTTGGGTCTTCTATAAATGTATAATCACAAGAGTGCCATGGCTGTCATTGCAGAGGTAATGTTTGATGATAGAAATCTATCTCCTCTGCTAATCAAATGCTCCTCTCATCAGTTACTAAGCTGTATCCAGTTCTCTCTGACACGATTAATATTTCATTATTTGATCTTTAAACGGCTGTTAAAAATCACACATTTTCAAGGGATCTTTTGTATACTGTTTATATGAAAAGGAATGCTATATTTATCCTTCCCCTGGGTTTTTTTTTCATCAATAGTGTTTATTAGCCACACATTTTTACATTATTATAAAAGGATGATTTTTGTAAGAAATTAAGGAAAATATTGACAACTTACATGATGAAGGCATCTCGAAGCCCTTCAAATGCATGTGATGGGATTACTTTTACAGGGAGATGAGTAAATGATCTGAAAAAAAGAAGAGAGGGAGGAAAGGGTTGTAAGGCATGGGGTTTCCTTGTTTATAATTGTACCATTATGGTACGGAGAAAACCAATAAAGCATAATGCCATCTTATTTCTCCTGCAGTTCTCTGTACCTCTGGGGCCTGATCCATTTGTCATTGATCTCAGTTAAATGGAATTCTAAGGATATTGGGTCAGTGCCTCAACAGCATAAATCTGAGAGTAATCACCATCAAATCAATAATAATCATAACCTATTAAGTAAATTTATAGCCTGATGAATGGAGGCTGCTACAGTCAAAGTCAAAAGAAGCTACAGGCTATTTAAAGTTAGATCCTCAGAAGAAGTGGCTTTCATATAAAGTTTTCTCCATAAAACTGTATCTTTGTGTTCGCTGCACCATGTTCTCCTCCCAGCAATATCCCTGGAATGTTGCACCTCGGCATCCTGAATTCACCGGCGATGTTCTGGCTGTGCACGAAGTGTAGAAGAACTTCAAATCAGACTGATACAATGGATGTTTTTTTTAATAGATTACATCAGTGTGGTTAGTTGATTCAAAGCAAGCGTGGATTTGAATTTTTAATTTTTTAGTTTCTCTGACTGAGAAGTTAACAGTGATGTGGGAGACAGAGTCACATTTTACCATTCTCCACATCTGAACCACAGTACTTTTAACAGCCATTTTATCTACCCATGACCACACTCTCCCTGATAATGGCCATAGGAAAATATTTAACATATTTCAAAACGTTATCTCTGTGAAAACAGATAATTGCTCCATTTTGCTTTAGAATGACAAATATCTAGTCAGAGATATTGGTTTCCCATCCTTAAACTCATCCCCTCAAGGCTTTTTGACCAAAATGTTTCTGTGTTATTCACATAACCTGTTTTTTTCGTTGTTATCATAATCCTTTATATGAAGAAATATGTTTTTGATTGTCAATATTTATATTAAATGTTCATCAAGTTTTTTATATATATGTATATATTTTAATATATTTAAAAATATGTCATACCTACACATTATAAAGGCAGGCTATCACACATACAGTGTCTAGGGGTTACAAGTCTGGATTTACCAAGGAGCCTGGAAGTCACTTCCTAGCTCTGTTCCAAACAGTCTGTATGATTTGGGGCAAATCATTCAGTTCCCTCAGGCCTTGCCTACCTGTCAGTAAACTGGGAATAACAATGCTTCCCTACCTAACAAGGGTGATACGGGGATATATATGTTTGTCATGCCGTAGTGATTGACAAACTATCAATCACTAGTTTGTCAACTAGTGATTGTTGACAATTGTTGACAACCTGTCTCTAGATGGATGCTAGCATGTTTTGCTGTGTGAGGTTTGGTTAAATCAGAGATGAAACTACGTCATGCAGCTTGAAGAACGTGTTTTTCCCTGAAGGGTAGAGACAGGTAGAAGTAATTTGCAGTAGGTTTTAACACTCTGAGCCAAAAGGAAAAGAACTTCAGGAAGAAGTAGAAAGTAGAAGCCGAGAAATTCCTGCTCTATAACCCTATAACTTCACCATCAGCTCAGGCTGCTTGGAAAACAAAACATACCTTTTATGAAACTGCTTGCAAAAAATATTACAATTTACAAATGGAAATGGACATGTGACTGAAGGTGCAAAAAATAAAACCGAATCTTGGCTTTCATTTACATCAGCCCATGAGCCTGCTACCTCCCTGTGACATGCTGGTGGGTGAGCAGCGTGCTGGTTGTAATGGCACACGGCTTGGAGTGACAGGTGATGATCTTTAAGGTCCTTTTCAACCCAAACCAGTCTATGACTCTATGAATATCTACTGAACAACCCCACCTCTCTCAGCCTGTCTCTTTAGGAGAGGTGCTCCAGCCCACTGAGCATTTTTGTGGCCTCCTCAGGACTCGCTCCAGCAGGTCCACATCCTTCTTATGCTGGAAGCCCTTGAGTTGGATGCAGCTCTCCAGGCGGGGTCTCACAGGAGCGGAGTAGAAGGGGAGAATCCCCTCCCTCGCACTGCTGGCCACGCTGCTTTGGGTGCAGCCCAGGATACCACGGGCTTTCTGTGCTGCCAGCACACACTGATGGCTCATGTCCAACCTCTCATCCACCAGCACTCCCAAGTCCTTCTCAGGGCTGCTCTCAATCCATTCTCTGCCCAGCCTGTATCTGTGCTTGGGATTGCCCTGGCCGACATGCAGGACCTTGCACTTGGCCTTGCTGAACTCCATGAGGTTTGCACAGTCTCAAGGCCTCCAGCCTCTCCCACCTCTCAAGGTCCCTCCCCTCCAGCGTGCCCATCCCACCACACACCCCACACACACTTCCACCCCAAACCTGCTGAGGGTGAGCTCCGTCCCACCGACCACGCTGCCGACAAAGATGTACATCAGAGCTGCTCCCAGTGTGACCCCTGAGGAATGTCACTTGTCACTGCTCTCCACTCAGACATTCAGCCACTGACTGAATGCAACCATGCAGGCAACCCCTTATCCACCAAGTGGCCCACCCATCAAACCCATCTCTCTCCAATTTAAACACAAGGATGTCATGCGGGCCAGTGTCAAATGCTTTGCACAAGTCCAGGCAGATGATGTCAGTGGCTTTTTCTCATCCATCACTGCTGTAACCCCGTCCTAGAAGGCCACACAATTTTTCAGGCATAAGATTTGCCCTTAATAAAGCCACATTGGCCAACACAACTCACCTCCTTAGTTTCCATGCGCCTTAGCACGGTTTCCAGCAGGATCTGCTCCAGGATCTTGCCAGGCATGAAGGTGAGACTGAGTGGCATATATTTCTTTGGGTCTTCCTTATTTCCCTCTGTAAAAATGGGGGTTCTGTTTCCCCTTTTCTTAATTCCATCAAGGCGTTAGCTTTCCTAACCTGATCCCATCTGCTCAGTTCCTCTGTATTCCTCCCAGGCTACCTGTCCCTGCTTCCACCCTCTATTCCTTCTTTTTGTGTTTGAGTTTGCCCAGGAGTTCCTTGCTTGTCCATACAGGCCTCCTGGTGATTTGCCTGACTTCCTCTTTGTTGAGATGTACCACTCCTGAACTTGGAGCTGATCTTTGAATATCAACCAGCTTTCTTGGGCCCCTTTCCCCTTCAGGGCTTTATCCCATGGGACTCTGCCAAGCAGGTGCCTGAAAAGGCCAAAGTCTGCTCTGCTGAAGTCCAGGGTAATGAGCTTGCTGTGAGCCCTCCTTGCTGTCCTAAGGATCTCAAACTCTGTCATTTATGGTCCCGGCAGCCAAGGCTGCCCTTGATCTTCACATTCCCCACCAGCCCCTCCTTGTTGGTGAGAACAAGGCCCACACTGCACCCCTCCTCTTTGGCTCCTCCATCACTTGGAGACAGAAGTTATCATCAAAGAATTCCAGGAACTGCTGGGACAGCTTATGTCCTGCTGTGGTTGAAGTCCCTCCTGAGGACCAGGAATTGTGAATATGAGGCTGTTCCTCTCTGTCTGTAGATGTCTCATCTGCTCAGTCTTCCTGGTGAGGTGGCCTGTTCAGATTTCTTTCTGACAGCACTCAGACTGTGTGTGGTACTCAGATATGGCCATTCAGCTGAGGAAGCTTTTGACAAAAGTGTTTTTACAAAGCTACAAACCTTTTATACATCTAACTTGCCCACACTACTGGCCTGGCTTCTGCAGCTCATGAAAAGAGGGATGCACCCATCTTTAATACAAGTTGCCTGCACTGTTTTGAAAGACTATTGTTAAAGGATAAACTTTTGCACTTTTAGGAAAACGTGTAAAGCTTCTTTCATATCTAATGCATCATAACTTGTATGCTTGTACTCTTTGCTGTCATTCAGTGCTGACAATGCTGCGGCTCCACAGAATTGCAGGACTTTTCATCCTTGGAAAAGACAGAAAGAAGTGGAGAGCCAGCCAGACTTCCTGGCATTGAGCAGCCCTTGGCATTTCTATATATTATCAAGATCGGTTTTTGAAGGTACATAATTTGTGGCAGTAAGGTTTGAAATGGCCAAGCTAAATGTATTTAAGGTTATCCAGGAGCACTGGTAAAGACAGGAACTGCCACCACATAGACTTGAGCTCCAAGAAAAGCTTTTGAGAGCTCTGGATGCCCCAAGAGCTCAGGACCACTTGCAGTCCTGCTGAGGAGGAATCCAAGCCCAAGCCCACTCACACCACTGGAGGAAATCGCTGTATTACAGAACTGGCCTTTTGCAAAAAGTGTTTAGTTGAATTGATAAATAATAATAATAATAATATAAAAAGCACAGGCCCAGTAGCAATAGGTATGAATGAGTTATTGTAGCTGGGTTGGTTGTTATATTTTAATATGTCTATTTTATAGGATTACTCGTATTTTTAATGCCAAAAAGGTGAAAGTATAAGGTAGACTTGCTGGCAAGTATTTTATTCTGTAGCATCCTTAAACTTGGGAGAATTGGGAATATTGATTGAAACTACAGCTGAAAACCCACTGTTTTCCTAGGATTTTTATCAGCTTCTGGGGGGCAGCGTAAAGGGTTGGCACTGATTTTTAAAGCTCTGTATGCTGGGCATTATCTGCCTGAAATGTGAACTATGATATAACACAAGCCCCCAAGGAGCACCTTCCACTAGGTGGTGATGGGTGATACAATCTCCTATGGAAGACACTTTGGCCCTGAAACTGAATTCTTTCGACAATCCCGAAGAGCCAAATATGCCCCCATTGAAGACATGGTACAACTGTCTACTTCTTCAGGCTTTTGCCACAAAGTTTTGTATTTGATGTCTTGTAATTTGGTGCCTAATCACATGTCGCTCACCCAGCCACAGAAGCTCTGCACACAGGGGCACACATTCAGGTATGGCAAAGTGAATCTCACCATGAATTGAAGTTTTCGAAGGGGCAAAAGGGTCTTAAGTTATCCAATGGCCATTGCTGTACAGCTGGAGTTGGGTGCCTATCCAAGTAGACTTTGCTTAAAACTCCAAAAGTACATACGAGACTTCAAAAGAAGGAAAATAATGTTTTGTTTCAAAATATAATGGTGTGTTAAAGGTTATTTTTCTGTTGAGACTAAGAGGATGTATAGCTGCTGTAGCCAAAGGGCATTCAAAGGTGTCTGAATAATGGAGGTTCTATAGTGTTTGTGTAATGTCCAAACTAAAAACAGGAGCTTAAGAAAAATATGGTCAATTCAGGAGTGTATAAACCCCATAATTCTGCAACCTGTCAGAAGTCTAATAATTTTGAAAACTTTTTTCATCGCTTGCTGTTAAATCACAGCAATAATGTGACATGGCAAGAATAACTCGGGTAAAGAAAAATGGCTGAAATTTCCCTACGGGATATATACTAGGGATGTAACAAAGTGTCAAAAATACATTTGGAAGCACAGCTCATTACAGCATCAGATTTTACTCAGATAGAGCTGGAGGTACATACTGGAGCTTATTTTCTTGGCTGACCATACAATTAAGAAGGACTTTTCTGAGGTCTGGTTTCTGTGTTACAGTGGCACTGATGGAAGGATGTGGGCACCCCAGGAACTGTGCTGGAACAACCTAAACCAGCATTTCCCCCCCAAATTATTAATGCACTTGCAAGCACCATGCTGTGATTCCAGGTACAGATGTGGCTATGAGGGGATAAAATTAACATTCTCTGTCTCTCATACACAGAGCTGTGCAAGGGGAGAATAGAACTAGAAAGATTGGTAAAGTATGGAAAGAGAGGCAGGCAGCACTAACAAAGCTGTACAGCACTCCAAAAACTGTATGAATAAGAGAGAGGGGAAGACAACAGCTAAATGGATAAGAAGAAACCGGTATGAAAACCAAAGGAAGAGATGAAAGAAAAGTAAAAGAGGTTGAATAAGAACTGAACAAAAGAGTGAGAATACATGTACACCTGTAGGTTTAGTGACTACATTCATATGAACAGGTTTGTAATTGTATGATGAATGCAAGATTTCTATTTAAAAAAATACAAAGAAGTGGAAATTTTCAGGTTCAGGTTCATATATAAAGCAGGTTGGAATCAGAAGGAACTGGGTATATCTGTGAGTGCAGACTGAAAGATGGAATTTTTTTGACTTCTAACCTTAAATATTTTCTCTGTATGTGTATTGAGCTGAATCTTGGTTGAATTCTTTTCTGACTGTAAAGGTGGTTTCTACAGCCAGCCTAATAGCGGGACTTTGTGTACACTAATCAGGATTGAATGCTATATTAAAGGTAGAAAGGAAATTTTTTCTCTTCTTTTTGTCCATTACCTAGCCCTGTTGCTCTCAGTGAGGCAGAACTGGCAGCAGCCATGAACCCATTATCTGTCCTAACACGATCACTGAGGTTGAGATGTGGTTTCTTCTTGGGGTAACAGATGGAAAAAGGAGGAATAAAAGACAAAACCAAAACAGAGAAAGAATAAGTTTAGGGCTCTTGATAACCTCTCTGGGCTGTGATGTGCATCGTCTTAATAAACATGCTTAATCCACTGCATGGGCTGCTCTGCATGGGCTGTGAATACTGGGGAAGAAATGTGCTTGTTGCAAAAACTGTGGAGAGTCTCTCCTGCTTCCATGGGCCCTGATTCCTCTGACACTAAGGTAACACAGGGAAATAGGGAGGGAACAAATCCAGGACGGAGATTTTTCTAGAATCTCTGACTTTGGAGGAATGGTTCACATGGCTCTAGATTAATACAAATTAACACAAATTAATACAAATACAAAGCTCCTATCCACGCTTCAGTAGGGAGAAAGGGAAGAGGAGATCAGGGTTAGTATCATCCCTAGGGAATTTCAAGAACAAGTTAAATTTACAAACAAGTCAGACGAAAATGGAAAACACAGGCTTTGTTACCAAAAGGGTCATAATAAGAAAACCCCAGCTCAATTCATACAGAGATAACCAAGGGATCCTGAAATGGCAAGTATTCTACCCGCTGCTCTTCTAATCCCGTATTTTGACGCCATGATTGTTTAGATCAGGGCTGTAACTGAACCCATAAACAACACAACACTTGTATACCTACGTATATCAATTATTTGGTCTGGTCTCCTAGACCATGAGCTTAGACTATAGTGTGGGAGTGGGGAAAGGGAAAGTGCATGATGCCTTGTTATCTTAATTTGATCCTAGTTCCCAGCAAAGCATTAGGCAGAAAGTTATGGTGGACCACCCTGCAGAGATCTGAACAGCTGTCAAAACTCACAGCAGCTTTTTTACTAAGAGAGGGGGAAAGAAAGTAGTCAATAACTTGTCAATGAGCTGAACCTCAAGAAGATGCAGTGAGAACAGTGAGGAGGATTTTGATCCTTCAGGATAGAGGGAAAATTAACTGCGCAAGCTTTGGGAGAAGAGGTTACAAGAAGTCCGACAGATCTGTGAAAGAAAAAACCAAATTCTAGAGCTGACAGAAGGTTTAAGATCACATCTCAGGATTTTAATCAGGTTTCTTTAAAGACGACCATGCCACTACAAGGCGTTGGTTTTGGAACAGGAAAGGCAGTTTATCTGCCTCCTGCCACAGCGGGAGAGCACAGAAAGCCCTGACACCTGCACCCCCTTCCTCTGCCACTGAGGCTGCTGGAGAGTGAGACAGTTTGCCCTGCGAGAAAAGGTCCCGAAAGGATGCGCGTCTCCTCCCCAAGGGGAAAACTCCTCGTCCCGGTTTGCTTGAACTTTGAAAAGTTTGAAAACTTCAGCCGCACGTTCCTCACCTCCTCGCTGCAAGGGATGTTCCCAGCACGCGCGGCGGGTGGAAAGGCACCGCAGCCCCCCCCGGCCCCGGTGCCCCCATCCCCGTCCCGGTCCCGGTCCGTGTCCGAGCGCCCCGCGGTACTTACGCGCGGGCGGGCGAGGGCAGCGCGCCGTGCGGCGGCGGCGGGCAGCGCAGCGCTCCGTGCGTGCAGGCGCAG
>VXAZ01008129.1:1072362-1085357 GCA_013399875.1 Gymnorhina tibicen | reverse complement strand
GCCCCGGGGCGGGATCGCCGCCCGCTGCCGCGGGGATGCCGCGCTGCGGCCCCCGGGGCTTCCCGGGGAACATCCTTCCTCGGCTGCTCTAAACTGGGAAAGTTGGCTGCAAAGCCTACAGGTAGCTGGCAGAAGGTTTCCTTGGATTTTCAGAAGTTCTGCTCCCTACTGTCCTAGCCAGGAGGGACCACAAGCGATGCTGCCCGTTCCTAGCGGAAAGCTCGCCGGTGCCCCCCGCTCCTAGTGGGAAAGCTGTGAGGAGATGTGGGCCCGGCAAGCACCCATTTGTCTGGCTGTGTACGTCTTTGAGAGCTGGTACCTGGGGGAAAATTTGCCGGATTTCCCTTAACGGGGTAAATGCTTGTGGTGCGGATACAGCAGCCTCGTTAGAGGACGGAAGTGGTTGGGATACAAACGTCCGTGTCAAACGCTCTCTTACAGCTCCATGCACGGTCGCTGTATCGCCGATGAAGGATTATAATTTGCCTGCTGGATGATCGGAGAGGCATTTCTGAGTGCGTGACTTGTTACTTTATGATCAATTTTACCCTTTGCATGAAAGCAGAAATCATGTTCTCAGCACTACTTATCTCCACAAAGGCCCATCCATTTTGTAAAGGACTGTTTTCCACGTAACTATCATTATTGCTGTTGTTATTATTGTTTATTGCTACAACTATAGCTTCAAGAAGCTAGAAGGAAGCTAGTTAGAAGCTAGCTAGACATCAGGACCTTATTTATGGTGAGTGATGGAGCAAGCCACCAAAAAGATAATTGTTCCCCAGAGCAGGCTTTGTAAAATAAGTTTAAGGGTATGGGTACATCATCCTACCCCTCTCTTCAAGTGTATCCAGGAAAAGTCAGAGTCAAGGAGGGAATGACCCAGCTCAACATGGGATTTGCCTGACAACCGTTCTTCCAATTCTAAAATCATGTAATCAAATAATAAGGCTTTATACATTTCAGGAATAAAATGTGAGACAGGAATGAGGCATGTGTGATCTGGGGCATCCCTGTGTTCTCAGCAGGGACTGAGTGGTGGGGAATAGTTAGCAACTGCTAAGAACTCCCCTGGACTGGCCTCAACATCATGACCTGTGTCCATCTGGATCAGGAACTGGAACCAAATCTTGCACAGGAGGGTTGGGTGGCAAAGCCCTGCTTTGCTGTCCCTTCCAAGAGCCCTACCATCCACTCAGCCTTCTTCCTTCAGTGTCATCGGCTCCACTTTAGCTGATAGTGATGATAGCTTTTATCCTGACCTTGCAGTGGTTATGAGGTGTGCTCTGTCACTTTATTCTGCTATGCTTGGCACACCCTTTTATCCAGCACTACAGCAGGGTTATTCTGATGGATGGTCTACCTAATTCCAGCTAGCATGTGCCTTTACATTGATCTCTCCTCCTCCTTCCCCCACCCCACCTCCCCACCACCTTTGAAATCAAAGAAAGTGATGGGGTTGTGAAATCAAAGGATCAGCTGAACTGTGCCAGCTGGCAAAGGTAGGATAAACGTTGTGCCCTTGTGAGGACCTGCAATTTCCTTGAGATCTGCCTGTGTGGCACTGCTGACCCTTTCTTGACATTCAGCTGCCAGTGTTGAACAGTAACAGGTTTCTGGGTTCCTGCAACTTGGTTTCCTATGGGAGGAGTAATCAGTGGGGAAAAATCTGGTTATACTCTTGCATTATTTAAATGGGCCCATATGCATTGATTTGGGGAGGAGACGGTCAGAGGGCAAGCAAGAGAGTCCCATCTCCAGACTTCTTCTGCCAAGTCACTGGCTCCCAAGGAGCAGCTTGGTCCCTGATTGACTGCATGTGCACTTGGTGGGAAGAAGCAAACTCCCTTCTGCTGGATAGTTTGCCTGTCCGCAAAGCTGCCTATACTCTCAAAGTCAGGCAAAGTAGTGCATCATCGTAAAAAAAACCCCAAAACACCACAAAATTAAGAAGAAAATTTGTTTGACAAGCCATCCTGAAAGAGCATGGGGAGCAGCACGGCTGAGTGACACCTGCTGTCACTCTTTGCCTGGCAGGTGTCATGGGTTGCCCCCATTATCCGCAACATTGGATGGTTTGCAGGATTTCACTGATGCTCAGATGCCTTTGAGGATATTTTTAAAAAGGGTGTTAGAACAGTTTGTGGTGTTTGAGGACGTGACTACTTTTCTCAGCAGTCCCTGCCAGGAGCAGTGGCACTGTTCTGCCTGTGTCACGCCTGGGAGACAAGGCACTGTGAGTGACCTCTGTGACCTTTAGGGCTTGCTGTGGGGTTGTGATGGTGAATTGTAGGGGCAGACTGGCCTCGCTGCGACGTAGCCATTTTGGGCAAAGGTGGTTTTGTGTGCTGCAGCCTAGTGAGAGCTGGTTAACTCAAGCTGGTTTGGGTAGGAGCTGCACTCCCATCTTTGGCAGCAATGGCAGCATAGCACAGGCTGCAGGGGCATTTCTTTGTCCTTACCTGCTTCTCTTTTGCCTTCAGCATTTTGATCTCCGTGTAAAGTACCAGTGGCTGTGAGGTGTTTCGTAACTTAAGGCTCACTGAGGGCTGGATTTCTGCTGATATCAAGACATATCAGATCTCTGAGCCTCCTCCTGCCCATTCAGCAGGTTTGGCAGAGCATCGTGATTAGCTGTGCAATTATAAATCTTATAATGTATGTGTCTTTATGCTCATTGTGTGTAAGAGCATCTATCTTCTGATCAAATGCAAAAGCCATTCAATAATCTGTAACAATCATACTTAATTGCATTCAGCCCACTGATTTGCATTCAGCTCACCAATTCAGCTAAGCTGTCAAAGGGAATATTGTACACATAGCGAGAAGAAGTTTTACCCCCCTGAAAGTGCACCTATCCCTGAACACTGTGCCCCTTGAAACTGAGAAATGTTACCCATATATATCAAAACGTTTCGATGCCAATTTTTTTTAACATACCTAAATTAGAACTGTAAGCAAAAAAACTTTATTTCTGATGGAAAGACATGACCATTAATCATGCTGTTTGCACATCTGGTCCTGAGTTAATATCTATCCAAGATGAAGCAGTAATTATCCATAGTATAGGCATATACTCACATGGTGTTTAACCTAAATTGACAGATTCAGCAGTAACAGCAGTTTATGCAGGGAGGAGCCTTCTACAGCTCTGTAACCACAACAAAACTACTACAAAGAGTTTCACACCTACATCCTTACATGGCTGCATAATCAAAATGAATGGCAATATATGACTTTTACAGTTCAAGGAACCATCTTTGTTCTGGCAGTACTTAAGTGGGAGCTTAAGTTTGATGGGTTGAAGTTTCACTGAAGTCACAGGGAATTAAAGATATGCCTGATGTTATTCTTCTGCTCAAGTGCTGGCAGAGGCAGGGACTGCTTTACACATGTTGGAGTGCTCTCCTGAATCCTTGCCTCAAGGCCGCTGTGCAGAAGTGTATGTGAGCCCTTCAGCAGAGAGGAATTGCAGGAGTGATAACAGCTGCCAGAGCTGCAGCTGTAGGTTGTGGGTTTGTTCTGCACAGGCAAAAAATGCAAACAGGAAAACCCCCCAGTCCTTACTCCTTTGGATCTCCCACTGACTTGAAATGTGGGGTTGATGGAGCAAGGACTGGCAGATCTGGCTTGGAGGAGCTGGTACAAGGTTTCTCACTCAGGGCTGCAACCTGTCAGCCCGCTTTGGTCAGGAGCAACCCAGAACTCGCAGTCATTGTAGTTTAGGCCAATTATTCTAATTTACTATCTTTCCTTCTCTTTCCCCATTTATTAACCTTAACATGCCTTTTTACAGTTCCTCAGAGAAGTAGTGCCAGTGGAATACTCCTGTGCAGAAAAAATTGCTTCTGAGATACAGAACACAGCTAATTACAGTGCTACAATTAGCTGAATGCCCTTAACAGAGTCCGAGGGGGGAAATCATAGTGCAGCATCTGCTGTAACATATGCTTTTCTAGTTTCCAGAAGATAACAGTGAGCATGTAGGCTGCCATGGATTGTGCTTTCCGCCTGAAAAGCAGAGCAGCCCGCAGATGCTCCAGTGTTTCTTCCACCCAGACTCTGTTAGAAATGTCTGATGCTGCGTACATCTGTCACGAGGAATTACGCTTTTCTTTTGGCTTTAGTCTCCTACATGCAGACAGACTTATAATGATGCAATGGAAATTAAGATCCCGTAATTCCTGAGTGCACACTTCATCCTAAGGGCAGGTGTCACACCAAGAGCAGCACAGAGGTAACAGGCAGTATGGCACATCTCAGGAGTTTGTGCTCACTGCTTTCTGTGTGAGGTTTTTTTTTCACTGTGGTACTGGAAAGATGAAGTGCTTTTCTGTGTACTGATTAGTGAACTAAACCTAAAGTGGCTCATTATTTTCTATCCTATAGATGAGCTTGGCCAGAATAGTTGACATAGCCCTGCTAACATACTGCTCAATGTGCTGAGCTGTGTTAATTACAGTTGAATTAGAGCTGACAATGATTGAGCCAGCTTAGTCAAGTACAGCTTCCCATTTAACACAGACCTTCAGCTCCTTTCCATTACTTGGATTTTTTATTACATTTTTAACATTTCACTGTCTTTCACTTTAACCAGGCCCAGAACTCAAAAAAGAAACACGTTTGTAAAGGCGCTGTTAAAAATATGTCACTACAGTCACAAAGCAGCAAGCAGTAAGTAACTTTGGACCACATCCATCCTCCTGAGTACTGATTAATAGGAGTGTTTGTTTACAGAAAGTGAGTCTCTGTTATTTAGCCAATTACTTAATGATCGACTCTTTCTTCCCAGTTTGTCTGGCAGCATTGTGCTGTGATTTGCAGCAATTCCTGACCAAAAAAACACTAAGTTTTTGGGAAGGGCTTTGGCCAGGGTAAATAAACCAGTGATTTACCTCCAGTAAAGGCTGGAGGAAGGATGCTGAGAGAGAAAGAAGTCTGTGGCTCGTTTGTAAGCAGTTGGAAAGGAATCTGGCTCTGGTCAGGTCTCTGTACAATGGTTACTGTGCCCCAGGACTTCACTGTGTGTGCTTTCAGTGCAGTGCCAGAGCTGTCAGTTCTTCATGAATATAATGACAGGGTTAGTGCTTGTGTCTTCATGAAGTAGAGGACGGTGACCATTTTGTGGGTGTTCTGCATCCTTCTGTGGAGGCTGTGAGTGCACTGGGGAGTTAACCCTGGGCTCTCAGCAGCAGGACCAGCTCCGCAGTGGAAGGTAAATTAGGAGAGTCAGGGGAGTGGGATTTTTCCCACTTGGGCCCTAGAATTAGTTCTCTGACTGACCCATCAGTTAAGTCTGGCTTACCTGTAACTGTGTGCGAGCGTACGCTTGCAGGTGTTGAGTGAGGCCAGTGGGGCTCCTTGTCTGCACCAGCGTCTGAGTGCCTGAGAGGGGCACTGAATGGAAAAGGCAGGCTGCGGATTTATACAGGTACAGTAACACAGCAAAGCCTAAAGGCTGGGTAAGCTTTGAGGTAGGATGAGTTGTAAGCTTTATTCGCCAGATGACAAACCCCCTGGTCTTTGATCCAGTAATCCGTGTGTCAGTTGGATGATAAATCCAATAATTAAGTACAGTGTGGTCTTTCAGTCCCCCTTCCAAAGACTTTCTTTCACCTTCTTATTTATTTTTTGTCTGTTATCTCAAAATGTCAAAAGAGGGTGGTACAGCCATTTGCAACGAGGTCTGAGCCATTCACAATGAGGTCTGAGCCTGATTCCTCTGTCACTTTTAGCACGTATTGTGCACTGATTTAAAGACTATTTTAAAATAAATTAAAGCCATCGTGAGCAATGAAGGGAGCCCTGTTCTTCTGGGTTGTGTTTGATGCTTACTTCTTTGAATTGAGGAAGAAGGCATTATTAAAGACATAAAAGCTGTCTCTGTATCAGGAGCTTAAAACACTCCAAGGGAAACAAAATCTGTTGTGCTTAGCTGCTGTAATTTAAGAGCCAAATTCTGCTCATGTTTGTAATGGCATAAATTTGAATTTGATTGAACTCTGGATTAACATTGCTTCAAATGATACCAAAATGTGACTTCCAAAGTTCACGAAGTAAGAAGCAGTTTTGCACCCAACCTTGTTAATTTTACATAAGTGTCTGCTCCGTGCTGTGGGATGCCACCCTCGACAAAAATACCTGTGGCACATCTTATCTCTTTTTAGTGGTCCTAGTCAGAATGGGTATTTTTTTATTTTATCAGTAGATGTGGCCAGATTGGTAAAATTCCACTGAGCTTCTACACTTCGCCATTCCCATGATATTTGGATGCTGTGTGAAAAAAATAATGGCATGCTGCCTAGATCGTGAGATTTTGGTTCAAGTATTTCATGGACTTTCAGGTTCAAAAGGGCTGCAATTACACTGAGTTTCAATTGCTACGTAAGGCAGGCCAGCTCGTGTGATTCTGACAGTGCAGAGATAGATAGGGGACACTCTTAAAATAAGACTGAAGTAATTTCAGTAATTAAATATTGGTTTAATAGTTAGTACAAGTTCATTAGATAAAAATAATAGCTCACCCCATACTATAACAATTAAATAAATGCAGTTCTTCTGGTAAATATCATGAAATGGTTTTGAAAGCAGTCAATACTTCTGTTTTTCCTGGGAGTTCATTAAAAGAGAAATTATTGAGTTAGACAAATATATGTAGACTTAGAAGGGAGAATAATTCCAAGTCTCGGTGTTCATTTCAAAAAGTAGTTGTGTTATCCATCTTCAGCTTATTCACTTTCTTACCTCTTCCACTGCCATCTAAGAGGGTTACATTATTTCAAGGTCAGTATTTCCAAGGCGATCCTCTCCAAGGGTGTAGGATGTTGTGTAATTGGCCATCAGTCAGAAAATGCATTAATAATGATAAAACCTGTAGGAATGATTTCTGCTTGCCCTTATATGACTTACAAAGAATACAGCTCTTTTTCCCCAAGTCAGTGTCAGATTAATGGAGTCTGTCAGCTGTTTAGGTAATGAGCTAGAGCAGGCATTATGTTTTTGGGGGAGATGTGTGTGTGTGGCATTGTCAGGCCAAAATCAAGAAAGATTAATGTTTTCAACCATCTTGACAACCAGATTATCTCCCTGAATATACTACACTTCCTAGTAGCCCTAAAGAAAGACTATTTTGTAAAACATTTTAATGATTACTGGCAGAAATTCAAGAAAAATGAAAGACATTTTGATTTACACCAACATGAAGTGAGATTGGAATCAAGATCTAAATGATAGGCACTTTTGGTTTACTTGTGATTAACCTCATATGCCTCTTTCTTTTCTTTTTATTTATTTATTTATTTTTTTTTCTTTTCAGTAGTGCTTCACTGGTGTGGATAAGGAGTTAGTGTAATGCTTGAGAACAGCCCCAGGAGATGACTGACCTCAGTTCTTTCATTCCTTACCTGGGCTTAGCTGTGATGTGTTTTTGCAGAAGTCAGTAGTATCACCTGAGGCTGAAGAGGTGGGGCTGATAGCAGAATTCTCTGCCTACATATTATTACCTATCCAACCACTGCAGCAGCAGCACCCACCTCCAAAGTTTGGTCTGTAAGCTTTTTGTAAAGCTCACGGAAGGAATGAGACCCCTCCAAAAAAAGCAGTTCCAAGTCATGCAAGCTGTATAGAGAGCCATCCAGAGTAAACCAGGGAGCTCTGGGCAGAGGCAGGAATATGAAGCCCAGCTCACCCTAGAGCCGGGTTCCTGGAGGCAAACAGCTGCATCCATTCAGGATCCAGAGCTGCGAAGCACTACACCTAGCATTTGGGAGGAGGAAATCCTTGCAAACTCATCCCTGTCTTTTAAAGAGCTTCCACAAAGGGAAGAAATGCTGCTGCCGGTAAGGTGAAGGGAGCCTGGGCTTGGTGCCTTTCCTGCTCAAAGGGGACTTGGATTTGTGCCTCCTACTTTCCAGATGGGTGGTACAGCTCTTGGTTGGGGTTTGAGCACCTGCAAGCTGCTGTCTGGAGTAAAGGAAGGTAAGAGGTTGTTTTTCTTATGTTTAGTTTGCTATAACTTTTGCTTGTTCCTTTTTTTTTTCTCTACAGTTTCTGATTCAGATTAGCTGACAGGTCTTTGCTGCTGTGACTTTATTGCATTTCTCTATATGTATTAATATCATCGTTAATGTCTTTCCGAGATGTGTACTCTACCAGCTGTCTCTGGAACACTTCTCTACTTGTTTTCTGATCAGGATACACTCTTGTTCTCCCACTGAGCTTAGCCTACTGTGGATGAAAGGAAGTGTTTTGTCAGGCTCAGCAGGGCCAGTCTTGTTCGAATACCAGCTAAAGGAGACTAAAAGTGAGTCCTCAGGTGGTGGCTTACATCACCAAAGCCCCATGAAGTGGGAAGGGCCACAGATGACGTCTTAGTGCAGTGTTTCTGATTATTTATTTGTTTAGATTTGGAGTCATTGTCTACTTTTATATGTTAGTTTGGGATGTCCCACTGCCCTTCATGAGCTATGTTCTCGCATGTACAAACTCTCAGGCTCTGATGTGCTTCAGAGCCTGTCCCTTGGCCTCCTCTGGGTTGTAGGAGCTTCCTGTTCCCTCCAAAGGCATTTGGGCCAGCAAAGCAAGCCTTGGCACTCTTCAGCTCTCTCCAGTCCCACAGCTCCTGCTGTGGCCCTGCCAGCCAAGGTGTCCAGAGGAGCAGGTCCCTGTGCGTTCACTGCCTGGCCAGCAGGCACTGCTACCCTGAGACTCTGGCATGTAGGGGACTTGATTTTCCCCCCCTATTTCCAGCTCCACACAGCATCCTTTCCTGCTCCATTCAGTGCTAGTTTGCTCTGCTCACACTCTCCTACCTCCCCACGCCAGCCCAAGAAGCCAAAGGCGTTGCCAGCTGTAGGGCTGGTGCTGCCCTGCCGTGCCTCTTGCTGGCTCCCTTGAGCACAGATGAAGCCTGTGTGTGAAGGGGAGCTGGAAAGAGCTCTGGCTTAGGCAGCCAGCAGCTGCTACATGCCCAGATCACACAGCAAGCACCCTTTGGCTCAACTCTCCTGTCTCCACCTCGTTCCTTTTGGCTCAGACGAAGTGTGGGATTGGTGTGCACAGCTGCCAGAGGAGAGAGTTTTCCAGACGAAATGAAGCAGAAGAGTATGGGTGGGATAAATATCAGAAAGATATTTTGTGGAGCTTCCCCTACTGTTTTTTTTCTCTTCTTTCTCAGTGTGCTGTGTTCCTTTCCCAAGGGCAGGCTGGCCACAGGATCCTAATGTTTCTTTGCTGTCATGAGGGCACTCATTGGTGTAGCTGCTGAGAATGGGGCCAGGTTGTATCAGCACAGGATGTCAGTTGCTTTAAGCCTCCACTTCAGCTGCTTTGGGTTCAAATAAACAGGAACAGGGTGCACTTCTTGTGAGTTCATATGTAATTGATGCAGCTCCACAGATGAAATTCGTTCAGCACGTCTCTTGGTTGCGAAAAACGTAGAGGTCAAGATAGTCCCTTTTCACACCTTTCCTCATTACTTTTTGGTGTGTGTCTTGTTTAGATGAGTAACTGGGAAACTTAAAAGAGAAAAGCAAATATTCTCTTTAAAAAAAATTTTGTGGCTTCGATCTTTATTAAATAAATACATAATTGATTACCAAATCCTCAAAGATGGAGGGAGCATCAACACTCCTTACACATCCATGAAACCTTTGTACGTGTTTGTATTCTCCTAAAGGGAGTGAGGGGCTCCAAACGGAAATAAAAGCCAACATTTTAACTGGTGAAGAATAAAAACTAAAGGAGATGAGTGATTTCTAATTCTATACTTTTAAAATTTGTGAGCATGTGCAAAGAGTGGAATACTGTAACAATAAGAAGTTATTTGGTTTTTTAAAAAATTTGTCTCTGATTTCTGGGATGCCTTTCAGTTATTGAAATTGCATGGGCGTGAGCAATCTCATGAAAAGTAAGTTGAGCACACTCACAGGCTGAAGTTAGTTGTATGCATTAATCCCACTGAGTGTAGGGGATGAATGGTGTAGGTACATGGAGTGGATCCATGGAGTAACAGCTCTCCGTCCTGCAAAGGTCTGCTAAAGAAGGAAATACCTGCTGAAGTGGCCATGGGAGACAGATGTATATCCCACCCTCCATCTTCCCACACGAAGCAGTCAGACCCAGCCTTTATAACCCAGTTTGTACATGTTTGTGTACATTCAGCTACTCTAAGTTCACTCAGCTGTGACAGGGTGGAATTTGTCCCAGGGTGTAGTCATACATCGGTCTCTAGATGTGACTTTACTTCTATATAATAACTGATGCAGCTTAGGTGTGCAAAAGAAACCTGAATTATGGATGGTCCGGGAAACTGCCTTTTGAGCAGACGTGTTTTTGAGAGAGCACTGGTTTAATCAACCGGCTTGGTGCCAACCCAGATCTAACCAGATTGTCCTCATGCCAAAGCCGAGGCAGATGGCTTGTGAGAAACGGCTTGCAGAATGGAAAAGAACAGCAGGAAGTTTTCACTGGTTTGGAAAGGCTCAGTCTTGATTCAGAAATTGTGTTCTGGAAGAAAAGCACAAGCTGCTTGGGAGAGGAAGATAGGTCTGAGGCTCTCCTGTCCCCTCTGCCCCTGGCTTGGGATGTCATGGGAGAGCTGCACCTCAGCACAGGGGGTTCAGATGTGGCATTATTTCACTTGTTCCACATACCAGAGGTGCAAAGAGAAGACCCCTCTGTCATCTCTCAGATTAGGTAGACTCAACCCGATCTATTTCCCTAAGATCTATTTACCCTTTCATGGAAGATCATCATTAGTGTGGATGACAAGTCATTGCAGCGGGCAGCATGGCCAGATCTGTGGGATGACTGGAGTGTGGAACTCCTTGTGTATCCAGTCGTGGTCTGACTGAGCGAGGAGTGTTGAGAGGCACAGGTCATTGTCACTGAAATCAAAACCACTTGGTATCAGGCCAAGATGTATCTGAAACAGAAAAATCTTTTGAAATCCCTTAACAGTTATAGTCCAGCCAAATGAAAATTAGCTCTAAGTTCAATCCTTAATTACCCCTGCTCTTTCTTTGCTCATTAACACTAAAGCTGTACACAAATGTACATACTCTGTGTGGCTTGGGGCCAGCCTTTAGATATATTTAACATTTCAAAGAGTGAGACATGCACGGGGCAGAAACATGAAGATGTGAGGTAAAATGCAAATAACTGCTGATAACTTGCACTGTTCCCTGTCACCCTGCTGCCATTCAAATCAGCACTCACAAGACTGAGCAGGGATTCCATTTCCGTAGCTCAAACATCAAGGTGTTCCTGTAAACAGAGCTTCCCACTGTGGATCTACTATTTCCACAGTGCTGTTGGGATAAACCCAACATCATCAGTACCTAAACAGATGGGAAAACAATAGCAAAGGTTTACATAGTGCTTTTACATTTAGCACTTTCCAGTCCTTCAAGCATCCCTCTTCACAGGCTAGCGTTACCGAAGGTTAAGAGCTGAGGTATCTGGAAGCCAAGTCACTCATCAGTGGCACATGGGGAGTCCAAGTTATATTTTAATCACCGGCCCTTCCTTATTTTACAGGGGTAAATAGCGATTTCTGTGTGAGCTGGTATTTTGGGTGCTCAGCTCTGCACCTGCAGGCCCAGATGTTCTGCAACAAGGAGCACATCCACAGCTGAATCTGCTGCAGCCCATTCAAGTCTCCAGAGTAGCCCATTGATTCATCTGGCTTTCACATCCTCAATTTCCCAGGTTGTTTTTTGTATTAAGAACCCGGTGTTTAGATATCTCTAATAATTTCCTGCCCCATAGGCCAGGTACTTAAATCCCTGCTCAACAACATTGATATTTGTGTTTCTGCACAGGAGAAACATCCACTGATGCAAAGGAAACTTGCCCGAATAAATAAAAGAATCAACCAAACTCTGTTTGTTTGTCTACAGTGCTAGTTGCTCACAAACTCTCCTGGGTCTGTACATCTGCATACTCTGCAAGGAGTAATTCTGCACCTTAGCATCCTCAGCTCTCCTCAGCGAGTTTGCTTCACGCTTTCCACTGAGGCACTTCAGAGTTAAAGCACAAGTGAGATCACTCCTATAACCTGTGATGTCGTGTTACTACTCTTGCAGTAAGGAAAACTCAACACAGTGATCTTGAGATAACATTTATGATGTATATAAGTTTAAATGCACCTAAATCCATTCTATTTTCTGCTGTGAGGGAACTTGTGATTTTTTTTTTGTCTCCTTGACTTGATTTTTTTCCTTTTGTTTTCAGATCTTGTCATAATACAGAAGTTACAAATGAAGGCACAAGTTTTACAGTTTTGTCTTTTCAGATTTTTTTTTTTTTTTTTGCATAGAGACCCCACAGTGTAATGTGCCTTAATTAATGGAAAGCAAGAATGGATTGCATAAACTCCCAATGAATATTGTCTTAGCAAATTAAATCTGATTTAATGCTTTAAGCCGAAGACATATTTGCATAGCTAATGAAACTGATTAACTTGGAATTAATTTGCAATGTTTAGTCATAAGGCTTAAAACTAAAGTGATGTTAGTAATGTGTTGATTATTATTAGTACTCAAGATAATCAGGCTTGCTGGATGATTAAATGTAAATACATAGCAAAATTTGGTTCAGGTTAATAAACAATTTCAAATAGGAAAATGCCCCATGATGATAAAGTGAAATGAAGGAGTGTTAATTGTACAAGCAGAAGTTAAGAAAGCCTGAGTTCCCTCTTGTCTGCTGGAAAGTGGGTGAAAAGGTGCTTCTTTTTAGCTTCCCTGTGATTTGATAATGATTTCTTTGTGGTCTGTGTTACATTTGTGCCCAGGAACACTCAGTATGGGCCATGGACCTGACGTACCCAAGCGCTGTACAAACAGTGAGCTCAGGGAAGTGTGGACAGGAACTAATGGGTGGAGGAGATGGTTTGTGTGCATGGACAGCAGGGACCTTGGTTTGCCAGAAGCTTCATTGCAGCTGTGCAGTGATTTTTTTTTTTTTTTTTTTTTTTTTCTTTTTTTTTCTCC
>VXAZ01008129.1:1017135-1072356 GCA_013399875.1 Gymnorhina tibicen | reverse complement strand
TTTTTTTTTTTTGCTTTGTTCTGCCAGCTTTGCAGCAAAATTTTGGGATGGGGTTGCAAGGACGACCATGTAGAGGCTTTCAGAGATGTATAGGAAAATCCCGCTTTAAGATAAGGGGTCTGTCGAACAAAGCACGGAAGTGCATGCTTAAAAATGAAGTGGTGGGGTGCTAAGAGGTGGTGCTGCCGACTTGTAAGGACACAGAAGTTGCCAGTCCCTTTGCATAAAATTGCCTATTTAAATAGGACTGTTTTCTGTGCTTTGAATTTTCATGATGTGAGAGTCAGATCAGAGTCGACTAGACAATTTCTTCACTTGATTACACTAATGTAAATACCAATTAAATGGATGTAAAAATTTGTTTTCATACAGCTGTGAGCAGAATTTGACCCAGAGAATCATCCTTTGACCCCACATTAGCACACTCTTATGCTTTGTCTATAAATTAGGTGGAAGAAGTATAAATCAAATAAACTTTTGCTCATCAAGAAGAAGAGCTGCTTTTCTGTTTTTCTCTCAGATTCTTTCTCAGGCTGGAGTGTCCACAGAGCTTATAAAGAACAAAGACAATGTTGGGGATGGCAAATATCCTCTTCTGGGTCTGATAAACATCCCAGTTTGGGCCAGCTGACTGTTGTGCCCAATGTGCTGGAGTCAGTGTAAAAGATCATGTGAGCTTTCCTCATCCACCTTGCTGTGAAGTCTGAAGTAAGCTTTACTTACATGGCCAAAGAAAATTTAAGTGATCTTTTTTGCTTCAGAAGGTACTGTGGAAACTTGCAGCGGAAGGGTAACAACAAGCATGTGGCAATACACACACGTGGTTGTTGGCAGCAGAGAAACAGACGGAAAACTACCTGTTCCATGTCCCACTGCATCTCCTCATCATGTCTCCTTTACCCTTCAGTGGCTGGGTCTCATCCCTCTCTCCTCGACTCTCTCATGACTCTCTCCTTCCCAATGTCTGAAGATTTGTGTGGTATGAATTTTCTGTTTTCCTCTTTATTTTGCTCTCCCTCCTTCATACCAGCAGATTTTGGTTCAGATCATTTTGACCTAATGCTCTCCTTTGACTCCTTAAGATGAAGTTTTGCAATGCCTGTGGCTTATAATCCTATCTCTGTTTTGGCTGGTGAAGTGTTGATAGCCACAAGAAAAAGGCTAAATTTAACTAAGCTGAGAAAACCTTCCTGCACAGTATCACAGTGTGCTGCCAGTCATTCTGATATCTCAGGGGGCCTTCCCTACAGGATAGCACCCTTAATTCCACAAAATTCTCTAGGATCCCAGGCTGCCAGTAGTTAGGCAGCATAAACATGGCTTTTCCAGGCTGAGCACTAATGTTGTGCAGCTCTGCCATCTCTGTAACTTAGCTGGGCTCTGGTCCCATCCATATCATACAGATCCACTTCTTGCTCCCTATATCACCCTTTGGAGGTGATAGCTCTATCTTCCTGGGTAATGTGAGTGCATTCATGGGATGCTTCAGGAACTGGTATTTGTGTTTGCTGTGGTTTTTTATGTAAGTGAAGAGTGAATTGGAGCTGAATAAGTACAGGGAGGCACGTCCTGGTGTGAAGGCAAATGACCCAGATTGTGTGGGCACATTGTGTGGCTCTGCCAGATGCTTCTGTGTGGTCATCTTTGAGTCTGTCAGTTGAATTCTTCCTTTGTGCCATCGAGTTCAGGGGTTTTATGTTATGATTTTAAAGTAGCTGCCTCTATGACACCCTGGCCTCTGCCCGGATATTCTAGGTCCTGCTGTAATAAAATAGTATGGCTTTCACACATCATTGACAAGTCCCACCAGCTCCTCTATGTCCAGGGAGCCCTGGAGGGTAGCCTGTGTGGTAACCTTGTTCCACGGAAAGGTATCAAGTTTGTGATACTGTCCAAATTCTGCCACGGTATAACCCACGTGTACACACATGTATGTGGCTCCCAAGGGCTGTTCAGAGTCGCTTGTTCCAGCAAAAATTGAAAGGAATCATAGTGAAAACCACTTAATTCAGGACAGAGTCTGTCCCACTGTGAGGTTCATGAAGTTGTCATCTTCAGGATAGTTCTGTACACTGATAATGTTATTAGAAAAAACCTCGTCTATTGCCTCCGTTACTGCATAAAATATCTAACCTTGCACTGTGTATAATGCATGAGAACAATGTTTATAACACGAGTTTTCTGCTTATAATGTAATAGTGTTCTTGGTCAGCATCCCTTGATGTTTTACAGCCAAATTGTAAGTCCATTTAAATGATTTATTACACCACGGCCTGTTTAGTAAGCACAGGTAAACAAGTTCTCTGGGAAGATTTAAACTGTAAGGACAGTCACTATAAAGTCTATCAGAAATTCATTGCACTTCACAGATGGAACAGATAAAAAAAAAGTCCTTAACTGCAGACAGCAGGGAGAGAAAATCCTAAATTATCAAGATAAAATGAAATCCTCTTGCAGGGTGCAAATTGTTGGAAAACATTTTTTATTGATTATTTAAAAGAGAAGATGAAAACTGGTCTTCGTGGTGAGCTATTTTATAAATTTCCAGATGACCTGTCCCCTCTGGGGGGTTATGTTTGGGTGGACAGTGAAGGGGAACTTATTGTAATGACTTTTTGTGCTACCAAAACCTGCCACCAATCTACGGATTGAGAAGAGTGTGTTCTGATAGTCCCAAGCAGTTAAAAACCGCATGTAGCTTTCCTGCAAACCACTCCACCATGAAAAAGAGTAAACGTCAGGATTTTTAATTTTGTTTTCTATTATTTGGCTTTTAGGGGTTGCTTTTTTCCTGCCCTCCCAACTCCTGTCTGTGACCTTGAGCGTTAAATGCTTATTTTGTAGATGGTGAGTTGAAAAACACATCAGCTTTTGAAATATTTGCCATTTAGTCAATCAAGATGATAATACTAAGTCAAAAAGGAGCAACAACAAACACAGTTGCTGGCTATGAGCATGGACTAGAAAATTTAGAGCAAGTGATAGTTTTCAGAGCTGTGGGATGCCAACGAAGTATAGAAAAGCAGGACAGAGCCAGCAGAGAGGCTCGGAGCTGGAGGGAAGGAGCATCTGTGAAATGGCTGTCAAAGCCACAAGCTTGAAATTTTTGGAAGTCTGTAGAGCTACAGTCTTTGCCAGTTAATGCTGGATCGAGATTGTAGTTATCCTCCTTGAACAGGAGTCCCTTTGCTTAATGAGGAGCTCCCCTTACAGACTGGCTGAATTGCAGCAGTGAACTTGCTCGTGGTGCAAATTTATTGTGGTGGCCCAGACTGACTCACTGGAGTCAATGAAGTTGGTGTCTGAAGTCAGTGCTGTATCTGATTCAGAGCTGTTGGCTTCATCCTCCAGTTTTGCTGCAAGCCAGATTTTGAGGGACAGGGAAACGGAATAACATGCTTAGCATAAGATCTTAAAAAAACCCCAAAATTTTGTCCTTTAATCCTGAAGAATTTGTGTTTTTATTATTTTGCACTGAAGAGTTTTACTAATAAACAATTAAAGTACCCCAATACCATCGCTCTTACAGGGAATTTTAATAGCCTGCCAAGTTGTACTATATTTAAAGGAGAAACTTTGCTTTGCTGAATTTGTAATCCTCCAACTTCAGTCTTGCTCTGGGAATATGGGAACCCAAGTGCTGCCTGCTATGATTTTTCCCTCATCCTTTACACACATCAAGTCCTTCTTCTGTAAAGAGACTTTCTCTAACTTAGTAACTGCTTATGCAGGGAGGAAATGAGAGCCTGAAATCTTTTTTTGCTTCATGACCCCATCACTTTCCTGAAAAGAGAGCAATCCCTTTCTCTATCTGACTTTCATCTTTCTTCTGTAACACCCAGACAATAGATGGGCATGTTTTGTTGAGTTCTGGGCAGATTTTGCCCACTGTGAAAATGTATATAATGCTCAAAGAGATCATGTAAACAACTATACTGACAATAGGTGTTAAGTGCTGTCTGAATTCTGACTGCTGGCTGGCTGGGTATTGATTTTGTGCAAATAAACAAGGCTCTTCCCAAATTCTTCCTCTAGTGCACCATTCCCTCTGCTGCAGGGGTCCTTACGTGGACATCCGTTGCACATGCCATGCAGGAATATTTAGGCTGAATTCCTCCTGTAACTGCAGTTTGCAGTAAAGTTGTTTTAGGATGGCAAGTGTGAAAAGATCTTTGACGTAACTGAGAGTTTAGGTCTGTGTTTGTATGATTCTGGCAAAAAAAGGCCTTGAGCACAGGAAAGGTAACAGTGACTAATAATTAAATATTACAGTCTATAGAACTTTGTAATTTTCAGTCAAGACAAATTGCATTTTCATTTCAAATGTCTATTATTGATGATGAAATAGATTTATGCCCTCACTAAAGATTCATATACAAGTCCTGACCCCCCTGCTAATACTCACTACCTGAAACCCATGGCACATCAAAGCAGTGCATCTTTTTGAAGTCTGCAGTCATGCATTTGCTTGGCTGCACTTAGTTCCAAGGGAATGTGCTGCAGGGACAGTGGGAAAGCTCTGGCTTTGCTGCTGCAGACTAACACAATTTGTGAAGGGCACGAAAATTAACAGGCTAAGCAAGCTGAGACAATATTTCCTTCCCTACTGAAAGGAGGGATATAAAATTGAATGCTTGTATTTGTATGATTTGTAGATGTGGAGGTTCTGTTTGCTAAAATTTTGAAAAGATAAGACAGTAGCAGACAGCTGATGTGGCTGGATCTTGTTTCTACAAAGGTGTTGATTCTCTGTTAATGTAGTAGAAGTTATGTTGCCATCCCATGATCGTTTGGTTTTGGTGGTCCAGGTCTTTGTCACTGTGGAGTTTAGATGGTGTTCAGCAAGGTGGCTAATGATTTCTGCAGTGACTGGTCCTTTGCATAGGAATGTAAATTATTGATAAAAATATTCCTCACCTGCTGAGCCTCTGCTGGATTCCCAGTAGCCCAGGGTCCTGGCCACGGACCACAGCCTGCAACCCTCGTCTCCCTGCACTTGGCAGGCTGGAGGACGGCAGGGCTGTTCGCTGCCTGGATGGTGATCTTGGTAAAGAGACAGACAGCATCTGTTTCCAAGATGCTTTCTTCCTTACTTTCGCCATTCCCCTACCGTCCACCCCCCTTTTCTTCCAGGGTAGCGGAGTTGTACTTTGTCAAAAAGTTCTCATAAATGCACACTTACTTATTTTGTCCTTTTTGGTCAGCTGAAGCATGCAGGGGCAGGTTTGACTCACCACTTCTACAGAAAACATGTAGAACTGACTGCTGTAGGAATTGCCTAAAGTCAGATTTAAGGAAAAGAATAAATCCTCAATGTTTGATGCCCGTAATGTGCTGGAATTGGATTGGGAGAGCAACAGCTCATATTTCAATATGTGAAGCAATGTGCTGTGGTATCAAATCTAGGTGAGTGGAATTCACGGCTGGTGTATTAAATCAGGTTTATGCTGATGTCATGCCGGTGTCCCTTTGAGGATAACCAGAGCACAGTTCTTGCTCAATAACAAGGGTGTAGCAAGAGAATCTGGTCCCTTACAAGTGGTATTCATTTTGCTTTTGAACATTTTACCATTTCCACTGCTAAGGATGGGATAGTGGATGAAAGAGTTCAGCAAACCTTATTTCTCACTGATGTCTTTTCTAAGTAAGCACAGCATTTCAGTTTGATTTACTGTAATTTTTTTTCTCTCATGGAAAGATTATAAACCAGAGAGCATACTGACTGGGAGAAAATGGCTGCTAATCTTCTGAAACTAATGTTTAATCAGTGATGGAAAGAAAATAAGTAACTAAAAAGCTTCATCCAGCTAATTAAATAAAGCTGGTTATTCTGCTGGAAACAGTTAATGAACCTCAAGTAATATAATTATTTTCAGAATATTAAAGCAGGAAAAAAGTGATTACTTATTTAAGACTAAATAATTACAGTGTATTCGTCACTATAAGAGGTTATAGATGCCAAAGTCTAAATAACCACCGTGCTTCTGTTTCTCCATTAAAGGGTGTTTCTCAGGAGTTATTACATCTTGTGTCGAGCTTGTACTGAATTTTCTTCTCTAAGATAATCTCCAATGATCTCTAAGGGAATTTGCCTCCCTTGGTGCCTGTTATTATTCTCATTTTTAGGGACTGGCTGTATTTGATTGCCTTTAAAATGAGCTGTGATTGTATTAACTGTGCAGAAGGGATGGGGTGCAGCGGCTCCGCTCACGGCAGGAACAGCTCTGAGGCGAGCCCTGGGTTCTGCTCCGCTGCTCAAACACCGCTGGGGCAGCCGAGTTTGGCCTCACGGGCTCAAATCCTCCCTCGGCTGGAGCTCAGCTTGTCTCCGAAATGCTGCACCTCTCTTCTGTTCCGAGATTACAGATAAGGGGGAATTTCTCTTAGAAAGGCAGGCTGTAGTCTAATTACCCTTGTAAGTGCTGGGAGATTCCATTTTGGGAGCTGAGTCCGCTTAATGCTGGGCGCTTTGGAAAAAATCCTACCCGGCTCTGTCCTAATAATCACTGTTATTTTATTTCCTTTTAGCATCTGAGAGCTGGCACGTGAGGTGGTTAAAGAAACCCAGCACCAGAACCCCTGAGCTAGGAGGGGGAAGCTCATGCAAAGCTGCTGTCCCAGCCAGCTCCAGACAAATGTCTTTTATTTATGAGGCACATCCCCGAGGAAGGGGCAGTTCAGAACAGCCTGTCCTGGGAGGCATCCCTGAAGGAAAGCATCCCCGTGCCTGCTGTGCTCCTCTGCTGGCACTGGCTGGTTGCACCCTTCTCTGTCCTCCTTGCTGATTTAAGAGACACCTCTGCTCCCTGCTGCAGGCAGATAAAACCCAGCCCCTCCACCACCCTAGTGATGAGTTTGTTTGTCTTATAAAGGCTCTTTGGTGAGGTTGGAAAGGCTCCTTGGTCATCCAGCTCTCCCCTGTTCATCTCTGCAGGGCTCAGGCTCAGTTTGGGGGTGTAGAAGGGCAGAGAGCTGTACACATTAGGAGGGAATGGGACTGGGTTTCCACCTGCCTCCCTAAGCCTGAGTCAGCACCCTTTCACATCCAAGGACATCAGACAAAACCCATAAAAGGCGAAACCTTTTGGTTCTCACTCCTCTGGTTCTCACTCCTTTCACTTCTCTGAGTTATATTCAGTGCCCCACACCACATGTACTCTTACTGACAGCTCCGTTCACTTTGCCCGGAGCAACCACCCAAAATGTGGATCATATGATCATGGAAATAAACATCTCAGCTATTTAAAATTATATCTTACACTTGAGAGAGACATGCTGAGGACATAGAGAAACAATAGGTTTAATTAGGCTTTTAAAATGTGACACATCTATTATATGTTCCGTTACAACTTTAAAAAAGTCTCAGTTTCTGTATAATAAATCTTGCTAGAGTACTACTGTTTAATTAAATGGGAATCAGCACTGGGAACAATTAAAATGAGTTTATGCACTTTCGGGGAAACCCTATAGCAAGATGTGAAAATAGCATACAATAAAATGAAAAATTAAACCCTTGGTGGGTTTGAGCTGCTGCATATAAGAAATTTGATAAAAAGCATTTTAAGAAAGTAGGCAATTTTACAGCGTGGCAAGTAGTCTGTTCTGCCTCAAAGGTACCAGCCCATGTCCCTTGGATTTTTACCATTGGCAAAAGACTCCAGATGGACGTATGCATCAATACTAATAAGTGAAATTCATCCCTGAGGGGGAAAAAAAGTTTATTTAAAGCCCTGAATAGGAGTGGATGTCACCTAGCAGAAAGTATGCATAAATAGGTGAAAAAGATACCTCTGTTCTGAATAGTTTCTGAGCTGTTTCAATCAAGAGTTTCTCTGCTTATGGGATTTAGTGAAGGCAAATTTAAGTTTTAGGATATAGTTTGTACAGTAACATATGTAAGCAAATAGTGATGCTGTCTTAACTAGAACATGATATATACATTTTATTGCATATTAAAATCCATTTCAGCATTCAGCCCAGAGTTTTTACTGTGTTTCCCCCTCTCTGTCTCAGCATAAACAAGCAGCCTTGAAATGAACATCAAAACTAAATGGCATTGAATATAATGAAGCAACATTGAGTCTAATGAAGCAGAATCGCTATGTAAACAGGGATGCTTTTATCTCATTGGAATTTTTATGTCCTTGCATGTCTCTGAGCTACATTTTTGTAACCTGATTCTTAGGAAATGTCTGATATCTCTTTATGATTGTTAGCAGAGACCAAGACAGCACTGTAATGTGTGCTCAGCTGAGTGGAGTGAAAGTAACATCGAGTTTGCTGCTTTAGAAGCAAAATGTTCATCACCCTCATCTTGTTACAGGGGGTTGGCTGTGAAACTTGGTAACCTCTAAGTGTGAAGAGGTCTGCTAAGAAGAATGGGTTGCAGACACTCAAGGGTCGGGTGAAAGTGCCACTTGGAAGCTCCCTGCCTGTAAGCATTCCAGCCCTTTCCTTGTCTGTTAATGCCCTTGTGAAGGCACGGGCAGTAATAATGCAAGCAATAACACCAAACCTCATAAAACTTCTTCTGGGCTGAGAACCATGCCTTCCACTGTCTTGCTGTAACATAAGCCTTAGCAGGGCACAAGCTGACCTTCCTCTGCCAGGGAAGAGTGAAACACCCAGGCACCTGTTCTTCATCACCTCAGGCTGTTGCAGGAGCTCTGGGAGGTCTGTGGTTCCTCCATTGCAAATTAAAATACTAGTAAAGACCTCCCTCAAATATACCTTTTATTAACACCTTCTTTTGATTCTGCACTTGGAAGTCATGCTCTTTAATATATATTGGCTTGCACCTGAACATCTCCCACTTCCTCACAGACATGAGCTTTTTGCCCTTTTGGAAAGCAGCTCAAAATTCAGCATTTCAAGTTAATGTGCTGCAGCTCCCCATGTCAGGGTTGGATTGAGCAGAAACAGGTGAATAAATGCTGCTATTCGGCAGCGTTGGACATAGAAGTATTTGTCATAGTACACTGATATACGATGCCCTTTCACATTCTCCACAGGCCACTTGAACTTAAAAAAATATCATGGCAAACTAAATGAATGGGATTTTGTCTGAAATGTAGTCACTGGAAGAAAGAGAAGGAAACTACTGTGATATCTATTGCTGTAAACTGTCCTGTTCTGTAATAGCTACTTCATCTAAAATACCATCAACACTGCCAAACCTTGCAGCTGTTCTTAGACCTCTTGCTCCTGGAAGTTTCTGTAGGCTTTTTTTGGTGTTTTTTATTGCAGATGTTCTTAAACCTCTTGGTCCTAAAAGTTTGTGTAGGTTTTTGTTGTTGTTGTTGTTGTTTTCCTTAAAATTTCTGTTTCACTAAAAAATCTTTCTAGATCTTCAACCTTTTGCAGTTCTCTCTCTCCTGCCTTTTAGTGGGCACAGTGCACAGAAGAGCTTTGGCATAAGATTTTCCATATCTGTGCATTTATATAGGCTGAGGACTTGGGTCTTAAAATGTATTCCTCTCCATGGGTTGTTAAGTGTGTAGTCAGAAATTTAGGAGAATGGCTAGCTGGCCCAGCTTCCAAATATTGAAAAACCTCAAAGTAATGTAGCACATAACTGAAATCACATAAAGCTTGGGTATGGGGAATGAAGCTTCTGGCACCTCATTTTCATTATGAAGATGGCACCAAGAATGGAAAATGTCACAAGAATAATTCACATATGTTTGGTCTTTAGCACTATAATTATATAGACCTTCTTGCTTTGGGCTCCCCTTCCCCTACACAGCTTTTGGGAAAAGGTGGATTTGGCTTTTAATGGCCTAATAAGTACAAGTAATAGCTTGTGATTTGTTTAATATTTTGAACTGAAAGGTCAAGGGTAGGAAGATTAAAAAGTCATTGGGGGAAATGCTCTCAGTAAAAGCCATCTCTTGCTGCAAGTAACACAGCTTCTTAAGTAAGCATTAAATCAGTTTAAGGGAGCTCCAAGCCCAAATTAAAGCAGAAAGGAGAATAATGTTAGTGTATTGATACTACCAGCTAGAGAAGGGTAAGTGAAACGAAAAACCAGACAGGGAAATCATCCTTAGTATCCCCCACAGGGTCTCTGCAGCACTGATGATAACATTTTTGTTGGGTTTTTGAGCACGTGCACCTGTCTGAAAGTCAGGGAATCCGAAGTAATGACTGAAGTGTTCTTGAGTCTCTCCTCTGCTTGCAAAGCCTCAGATGAGACTGAGTCATGGAGCATTTTATGAAAAGCTACCTGCTGCCAAACAACTGTCTTAAATTCCAGCATCTGCCCACAACCCATCTCTCCTCTCCCAAGTCTGAGCACCCCCTTCCCTTCTCTTTTGAATATGAAAGAGATGGAGGAGAAATTAAAGGACTCCTTTTTCGCAACTTTTTTCCCTGCTCTGAAGGTGCCCAGTTACAGAGAGAGGTTCTGCCTTGCCCCAGTTCTCTCCTCAGCAGTGCTGCGGTGTGAGTGATGCAGTAAAGCAGCCCTGATGATTCAAGGCTGCTTCTAGAAGTGTTATTTGTGCACTGTGAGAAGTGGAGACCTGAGACAGATGGATCCTTTTCTTCTGTCAAGGATACTCTGGAGGGTTTGCACATTTTCCCGGGGCCCCAGGCAAATGCACTGCTTGCTTTTCTCCAAAATAGGCTCTTTCCATCACAGAAAATGGGATTGTGTCTGCAAAGATCTTGAAATATGCTATTAATTTTGCATATTTGTTCTGAGTGACGGTGTGGGAGCCTTCTCTCTAGAATATATTTTCATTAAAGCAAGCAGGCTGAGCAGACACATGATGGGGGTGTCTAGTTGTGTATTTGGTAGGTAGAAGGCAGGCTTTTCATCATTTTGGGGAAACGAGGCGAGGAATAGGATGTGGGTCATTGTTAAGAGTTTATTGTGCATTTGAGGATGTCTGCTTTTTTAATAACACAGCCCTCTTGTAGCTCTGGTGGACGTGGAAGCACAACCCAGCTGTACGAGGCTGAGAGCTCAGGTCAGAGCTGCCTTCACCCCTGCCACAGGTCTGCTGGTCCCAGTGAAAGACACTGGGGGCCACACACAACTTCTTGGTACTGAAGGGGTGATTAATGCCAAGCGTGGTGTTTTCTCTCAGAACTGAAGGTGGAGATGTACCTGTAATTATCATCCTCTAAGCTGAAAATGTTACGGCAACAGTGCTAGGTCATCCTGACCTTCCGCGTGGAAAGAGAAAACACTGTTTAGTGCTTCTTTTACAGTTTTTTTAAGAGCACCTATTTTTCCCTGGGATGTTCTGAGCAGTTAAAGCCAGCCCTCCCACAGAGTAGGATCATGCTCTTCTTATTTAGTTGCAGAAAACATTTACCATATACTATGGCAAATCACACAGTCAATCTTCATGCTAATCATTCTCTGCTGGAAGCTATTTACTACAAAAACTTCTGAATTTTTCTTACTAGCTGGAGAGCTGACTGTCACAGCCAAAAGAGTGATTCATTTATGTTTTTTTAAAAAAAATAAAACCAAAATCGAATACTTTGAAATAGGCTTGAGTATTTCAGATTAGATGGGTAAAGGCTGAACAAAGAGACACTCAGAAATTTTCTTCTTCAGAAGGGCCTCCTCTTTAATCCTCCCAGATCTAATTCTAGCTAGTCACTTGCCTCAGCCTTTATTTGCTCCCAGGTTGCCATTTAAATGACAGGCCTCTGATGATTTGCATTTGTTCTGTGGCTTCGTTAATGTTAACTCTGATTTGCTCCAGCAACTGTGGCCGTGTCTGGGTGTGCAGCTCCCTTCGTGCCCAGAGCAGAGTCTCCAGAGAAGGTTTCAATATCTTACTGCCCATGGGCACTGCGGCAAGTTGTGCCCCCTCATGCACAACTACAGAGCTGCCAGCTGGTTATGTGATTTAGAAATTAAAAAGTTCTGCTGAGCCCTCAAAACCTGCTGTTTCTGGTTTTATTTTGTATAAAACACGCTGTTTGTATTCTCTTCTATATTGCCGAGTTCAGCTCTGAGAAGCAAATGCTTAGATTACTGCTTCTGATTCATAGAAGCATAGAATGGTTTGGGTTGGAAAGGACCTTTAAAGATCATCTAGTTCCAACACCTCTGCCATGGGCAGGGAACCCTTCTACTAAACCATGTGGTCTAGTGCTCAAAGCCTCATCCAGCCTGGCTTTAAACACCCCCAGGGGCATCCACAGCTTCTCTGGGCAGCCTGTTGCAATGCCTCACCACCCTCCCAGTGAAGAATTGTGGCACATACTCTTCTTCTAGGATATTTCTTCTCTTGATGAAAGCAGAAAGCTTTGGTTTAGTTACAAAATGTCTGGTGCCTATCTCTGATGTTTCACTGCTTCCCCAGAACATTGCAGTTTGCAGGTGCGGGAAAAAATGATAAACCCCAAAATCTCTGCTGGGATCCAGCCTGGTTAATTGTGCTACAGACCTGCAAAGCAAATATTACCAAAAAAGAAAAATCATCACTGTCTGAAACTTACCTGTGCACCTGCATGATATAGCATGACACCAAAGGGACTGATGGGGTGGGATACATCGGTGCCCAGCTTGTAGAAAACCGGCTGTACGTGCAAAAGGCCTCAGGGGCCAAATAAGGTTTGGTGCTCCTTTGGCAGCACTGAGGAGGAACACCTCGGTGTGTGTGAGAGCTTAGACCTCTTGCTGTGCTCTGTGGCCATTCTGGCTGTGCTTACTGTAGAAAGGATAGAGAGACTCGTGCCAGTTTAGCTTTGAGAGAGTTGGAAGGAGGTGTCAGTGATTCACAGAAGTCAAAAAAAAAAGAAAGAAATGGCAGGCATGTGAACCTATTGGATGTCTGGAACTTGTGGTAGGTCCCTTAAGAAAGGAAATGTATGGATACAACAGAACTGAACAGGGATCCGAATTGTTCTGGAAAGGAAACAGAGAAATTTGCTTTGAAATATGTCTCTGGTACGGAGCTGTAGCATTCCTCACCCTCTGCTGCACTGTATACTTGATTTGCTTTCCAAAATCAAACAGCTTAAGGTTTGAGTCACCCTCCATTAAGTTGAACAAAATGAAAATGCCAACACTTTTGGAACGTGTTGGCATGAGCCTTAAATTGGAAAACAAACATAACATCGAGCTGCCCTTCCCAATGCTCATGGAGAGAAAGAAGCTGTTTAGTGAGGTGTGGAATTTGGAGGACTGGGTCTTTTGCATTGTTCTCTGTGTTGGGGAAAAGCACTGGACAACAGAAAGCTTCAGTCTTTGTTGCATGAGATCTGCTTCTCGACTGGTTTCTGATGTTACTGTTTCTACTTGCTTCTTTTTTATCTTGTTCACCACTCGAAAGCTGATTCACAGGAGGAGGTCTGATAACTTAAAGCAGAATTATCTGGGACACCAGTGAGAACAGTTCAGCCCCCAGTGTGGGGGTGTGGGTTTCAGCCTCTCTTACCATCTGAGCACAGCTTTTCTGGTAGGAGACGGAAGGAGGGTGGGAGAAGGTTTGTCCCAAAGTGTTGGAGAGTGCAGCACGGAGCAGAGGGTGTCATGGCAGGTGCTACACCTGCAGGCTCACCATTACCCATTATTGGATTCCCTCCTCCTCACCACCTCTGCGGATGGCCCCAGCAGAGCGTGCAGGCAATAGGAGGTCTGGCTGTCAAAAGGCATCTGGGAGGCTAAGGCTACAGGAAAATGATATTAGGTTGTGAATCTGAAGGTGTCTGGTCAGAAAAGCACCAGAGGCTACAGGTGAGCCCCGAGCTATGTGGGGGAAGAGTGAGTGGGATGTCAGCAGAGGCATGCAGCACTGGGTTTTCCAAAGGGGATGAGGTGCCTCACATAATCCTTAGTGCAAAACAGGCTTAGTACTGTTTCAGCAGGGTTGTGATTCCAAGCTTAATGAATTTAAAAGCCATGGTGATTGATTCTGAAAGTAGCTATCGGTTCTCTCCTGTGCAAACAAGAGAGCAGGCAGTGCCTGAGCGCAGTGTGGTCACACTCAGTGCACCTCTCTGAGTGACCCAGTGTGGCCAGAGCACCTCGTGGCTCTGTTTTCTTTGAATGGTGATACAAGGCAGGAGCTCCTGTAGGTCTCAAGGGGGGGTGGTAATGGGGCAAGTGAGCCCTCCATGGGCTCAGACAGACCCCTTCTCAGGTGAAGTGGGCAAACAGCTTGTTCTTTGTCTTTTTCTTGTGTCCCACCTTTATTTCTGCAGCATAAAGAGGAGCAGTGATGGAAAGTCACTGCAGCCTGATGGAGTCATGGACACAGGAGTAGATCTCTACCCTGATTAATGATTTCTATCACTTAAAAAAGGGCATTTTAATGTTTTAACTACCCATTTCATAATGATCAGAGTTTTCAGGTTGTACCACAGGGCTGATTAATGTTCACCTCAGGTGTGCCAGAGGCTCACGTTTATTACACACGCTGCACACCCATTAATCGGCAGCGCAGTGCGGGCTGTCATCCCGATTGCTTAATTACATTGTCTCCCCCTGCCCAGGGCTTATGTGTGTTGTGCAAAGCCATAAATACTCCAAGAGCCCCATTTCCACTGAAATCAATAGGAGTTTTGCCATTGTACTGGGATGAGAGCCCTGAAAGTAAAATAATGCAGCTAACTGGGATTTTCAAGCGGGAAGACAGGCAGCAAAGGACACATGAATTATGAAAGATCAAACTTGGAGGTGTTTTGAAAAAATGACAGCATAAACTGGAAAATGTTGAAGGAGCCATAAGACTGGGAAAAATAGAAGGCAAAATGAAAATTGGACAAGAAGTAAAAATAAATAGGTATTTTAAGTGGATAAAGAATGAGAAGTGAATGAGGCAACAGGGATTCTGCAAAATAGAAAGGGTAATTTTGCAGCTGAAGCAGCAGACGCTGTTGAATAAATAAATGAATTATGTGTCTCTTTTCACAGAGGAGAATGGGAAAATTCAATGTATCAAAAGCAGCAAGGTCCCAAGGCAAGGGACATCCATGTGGAACAAGAGGGGAAGGAGTGACCCACCACTGAGACAAGCACTGGACACCATGGCTCCCTTTCTGGTTCTCCTGGGAATTTGCTCTATGATACATAATTGGTCTGCTTATCTCTCTGTACTTCATCCAAGCTGCTCTTCTTTTTGTCCAGTGATTTGGTTGCAGGCAGGACCTGTCTGAGTACCTGTTCTGCTTGTGCAGGAATACAGTCACTGCTGACCCCCAAGAAACTGCATTAGAATAACTGAATTACTGAAAAGGCAGGAAACCTGCCAAAAAGACAGACAAAAGAAAATAATTTAATTTTTGGCAGCCCTACCTTTTTCTTCTATCCCGTAGAATAATTTGCCATGACAGATATTTGACAGTGTATGAGTCAGTCCAGGCCTGGATGTTTATTAGCTGTCCATCACAGAAATCTGTTTGACTGTATAACAGCAAAAGAAAGGTCTGCTGAAAATTGCTTTGATGGGCTAAATTAGCACTTGGTCAGTTTACAAACACAGCAGCTGGCAGGATTTGGAAATATATTGGTCATTTGACTTTCTCTTGTTATAAATATATGTTAGGTGCAGCAGAATAAAGAAGGATGCATCAGATTTGAATGGGTAGAACAATTTAACTCAAGGAGACTGGAATCCTAAACTTCAAGGTGTGTTATTTTGTATCAGTAAAGGGCTGCTAAATGTGGTCATTCTACTTTTTGCCACCTAGTTAAAACCAGGAAAAAATGTGAAAACATGAGGAGGTATCCTTAAGGAATTTACCTGAGAACAAAATGATGTAATAGCTGCAGAATTCAAATATTCCTATCTAGATTAAAGAAATAAAAATATCCTGTAGGATTATAGGTTAATATAGCAAGTTCCAAAAATTAGTTTGACAAGCATACTTACTGAGTATCTCTGATTGCATATAAATCAAAGGTAAATAACTAGGCAGGCAATCCTGGAAAGGTTTCAAGAGAGTAAATGAATATTTGCTGGGAGGGAATGAACAGATATACACATAAAGAAAAGCAACAACAAAAAAAAGAAACAAAAAAGGAAAAATCCAAGCTCTGCAGGCTGTTGCTTGTAGCTGGAGCAAAAACACAGTGCAAGGATGATAATGGAAGATGAGCCCGGGAACTGTTCAGCTTTAGAGCCTTTTTGCCAGAATATTTTAGGACTACATTACCCTCTCTTTTTAACCAATGTTAAAATAATGTGAGAATCTTGATGTACAAGCCAGCCCTGTCTGACAGTGGCTGAACAGGGGCAGTTCTGGCTCATGCCAGGGAAAGAACACGGGGTGAGTGTGACAAGCCCGGGATGCTGCAGCTGCTGCTGGACAGGGTGGGTTTGAGCCCCTGGGAGAGCTTGGCTGATTGCAGGGATGGGGACGCTCCTGGATAAAGACATCAGCTCCAGAGATGGCAAAGCCCTCCATGTGAGGTAAAAGGACAAAGTGAGCCGGTACAACCACACCCCTGCAGGCTGGAGAGACAAATTCAGGTGCTATGGACACTTGGATTTTACATCCCTGGCATGCTGATAAGGCTGTTATCGTTTTTTCCATTGAGTTTTTCTTTCACTGTGGATGAAGAACTATTAAACCAAACCATGCTATTTATCTGTTTAAAAAAGCTGTTTTGACAAAGACCTGCTTACAGCACTAAGAGTACGTTTTCTTTTTCCTTTCCAATAATAAATCTTTCATAAAATTAAGGCATTGACATTATATCTCTGTTAGGGTAATTTACTCCCCACAGTAATTTTGACTTAGTTTGTTCTACATGGAGTGATATTTTAATCATCCTTTCAGTGCTTATTGATGAGGGTTTGCTGCAAAAGATGAGAAGATTAGTTTAAAATTATCCCTTGTGAATTTAAAGCAATAACAAGGAAGTGAACACAGTCTAAAACAAATTAAGAAATGTAATAGACTTAATAAAAGGCCAATATTTTATTCAATGTACAAAAATGACTGCAAAACTTGCTGTGGTGGGGCTGCCCACTCTTATCAAACTGTGTTTTTTTGTTTCTTTTTAATTGAACAGGCACAAATCTCCCCCTCTGTAAAGGTGAGTGATGAATTAAATAAACAGTTTATATTTTGTCCAATAATTAAAAAGCTTTACCTTAACTCAGGCATCATATAAAACCGGTGCCTCATTCCTATACCCATCACCTGTGAAAAATTTGTATTTCCTCACCCAGCAGGAGAACCCTGATTTCAAAGCCTTGTCCTCATCAACTCTTGACTCTTCCTCAGTGTGTGAGGGGGTAGATTTCTTCAAAGATTAATTAGCTGCCAGGTCAGAGGGAGTGAAATATCTTCCTTGAACACTAGGATCCCTGCAATGCTACAAGGATACCAAAGGGCATCCTTAAAGGCTGAAATTACAGCTTCAAACGACGACTTATCTTTTTTCTTTAACTAAACATGACACAGTCTCCACGATCTCCACAGTCTCCAGCACTGATGTTAAGTGGTAATCAGCCAGATGAAAAAAGTTATGGTGCCAAAGTCTTTGGATGGCTGAACCATCTCAGAAGGTTGAGACCCTGGCAAGCCTCTACCCAGTGAGAAATCTAGTAATCACGTACTAAAAAATAATATCACAGGGTTTTTTTGCCAGTCCTTTCCCAGGCACTGAAGAAAATGTGTATTTTTAGGAAAATATTCTGGCTAAAACTCTTTTTCCAAGGTGGGAACTGAATAGTTATATGGAAGTGGTGCTTCAAGAACACTGGTGATGGAAGGAGCTGAGGTTTTGAGCGTGTCTGCTCTGAGGAGCAGCAGAGAGCCAGGCATGGTGGCCACATTCCTTCTTGCATTGAGTCCCTAAATCCCTGGGTGGGGATGGGGGTTTTGTGTGGGTTTGTTCTACTCTTTTTGTCTTAAATTGTGGCTGCATCTTGCAGTGTCTCGCTCAACTACAGCTGTCCATGCCCCTGTACCTACATAAATGTGCACAGACTTGGCACAAACTGTTCTGTGTCTCCTGGGGTCAGTCTTGCTTCACCAAGCTACAAACGCTGTCACTCTGGCCCTATGTGCAATTTGTGAGTTTTGCTGAATTCTTCAGAACTGCTTGGGATTTAAGGCCCTCTTTGAGTGTAAAATGTGATTAGCTACAGTGAAGTGACTTTTTATCTGGCTGATACACCTTTCTTTCAATTTAGTTGATGAATGTGCAGTGTTAGCCGGGTCACAGGCATTTCACTTGTGATCCTAGGGAAGCAGCTGGTGGGACTTTTGAGGCTGATATAAAATTACTCGCTCCTTCTGCTGGCTACTGACCATGTGGTTGTTGTGTGCTGAGCAAGGATGTGGAGAGGCATGGTCTTTGGACGGCATGAGTGGTGAGAGGTCTCACTCCTCACACTCACAACACTAGCTTGATGTTTTGGCTGGGGCAGGGTGCTTGTCAGTGGAGGAGAGACAATATCTTCAGTGCTCGCCTTTCAATCTGCAGGAGAAAGCATTTTGCTGTGCCCTTTGCATCCGAGTTCAGCAATGAAGCCTTGCACTGGTTTAATTATACCTATTTACTTCGTGTGGGCACTGCAAGGCTTAATTAAACGTTTATGTATATGCTTTGAGAGGCTCGTATGGAAAGCGAGGCAAAATAACCCCACGTTAATGCTTCTATTGATTCACATTATCTGCCCTGGTGTGCTGAGTTTAATCATTTGGGGGCTCAAGGTCTGTTCCATCGAAGTGAAGGAAAATACTGGTGCTTGTCAGATGGCTAAACGGCACCCAAGTGTAATGTCCAGCAACCTGGGCCACTGTGGGCTGCAAAACACAATGTTGTAGTAACCCAACGCTTTCCCTCCATCCGCTTTTCTGGAGTAATGGATAGCAAGAAAATAATTTACCAGATATTCTGCGTGCTACTTCAATTTAATTATGTCTTCTCTGATTTGAACAGAAGGCGTATAAAGCGTGCCTGCGTGCTTCTGTGGAAGCCTTAAACGGGAGGAGTGGGTTCTGCCTGATTTGCACAGCCTGTCGGGGACGGACCTCAGCGTACATATGTTGACAGCAATAAGATGATCGTTATCCAGCCCATGCCTCCTCTGTAGGTAGAGAGGTAGGGATGCCCTGAGGGTTTAATTCCCAAGCTTTCATTTCCTTCCTCTATTTTCAGCTGCTATTAACTTTAAAAGCGTTTTTTCGCATGAGGAAGGATTATGCACAGCACTGACACCTTATTACTCAGCTGGGTTCGCCGATTGGCTGAAACTCAAAAGTCTTTACTAGTTAGGCTAAAACATTAAAAATGTCTTTTGATAAATGATCTGAAGGGAAAATCAAGCAGATGGCTTTTAGGCCTGTCTCACAATGCAACTTTGCAGGGAAATAATAGTTTCAGTAATGGGTTATAGAGCTTTATTTAAATCACTACACTATTTAGTGGAGAGGGGTGAATCATTTAGGGGTTTTTGGGGGTGCTTTTTTCTTCCCTTCTGTTTTTTCAGATTTCTCTCCTTGAAATGGACTGAAGCACACTTTGAAGTGCCGTGAAGTTATTCTTTCTTCACTTTTTGTAATTGGTCCATCGGTTTTCTGCTGCTGTCTCTGATTTTTTATGGGTGATATCCACTGACTTTCCACAGCCTGCTTCCTGATGGATTCATTTACTGTGTGTGTTGCAGGGGCAGGATTTATGTGCCTCAACCTGCTGCCTACAGCTAGAGATCTCCTCTATTATAGTGGGTTTATAGGGTGAATTACAGCTTCTGGGAGGCTTTGTAGAAAATTGTGGGGAAGTCGGAATAAGTGTTTCTAACCAGCTCATCTGGGCTCCAGAGAGATTAGGCAGATGCAGCTGGGATGGGCAGGTCCTCTGTGTGCGTGCTGGGTGGGCAGGGAGCTGCGGGGCTCCCTTCTGCAGAGCACCAAGGTGCCCAGCATTGGTCTGTAGGCATAAATATCAACCCCATGGTTCAGGTCTGTAGGCAGGGGTGCAGTTGTGGTGTGACTGGGAATTTGTGGTTATTGTACGAGACACAAGAACCAAGCTTTTGGAAGGGCAGGAGCTGCTTTATGCAGTGCGGATGAAGAGAGGTGTTAGAGGAGCTGTATTTTTGACACGTATTTTATCACCCATTCTCTAAGGAGCAAAGGCCTTTAACCCATTTCCAACTGAGCATTCCAGAAATCAAATGTCAAAGATCCTTAGTTGCTTCTGAACATCTAAGCCAAAAATATGCTGGACTTGTGGGCATGCTCATTTTCCTGGGGATAACAATTTCCTCTTTGAAACATGCACTCAGTCCTGCACTCTTCATTAGACGTTGGTGAAATCTTCAGAATAAATACTGAATGTAATTGTCCAGATGCTCTAATTTCTGTTTTCAGCAGAAAATAATAACACATTTAATACGGGCAATATTTTTTTTGTTCAAGTCGAAAAATGAGAAGGAAAGGTGTGTTTGCTCCAGCATTGTACTGATTCAGTGTGAGCTGGAGGACAGATAATGGGTATGCCCCATGCTCCAGCACAGTAAATGCTTGATATGATGTCTTTGTTACTGTCTTTTCATAAATCAATGCAGCACCGTGTCGAGAATTGGGTGTAGAAACACTAAAGTGGCTTACCGTGGGTAAGACAGCCAAGCCTGTAGTATTTCAAAGAGTCTGAAATCAGAAAGACTAAAAATGGGCTCCAAGTTAGCAGCAGTTTGTTGTCTTGGGGGCATTGACTTTTTTGCAGACCCCTGTCTCAACCAAGGGCACAGCTTCTTGTGGGAGCTGGTCCGGCATCTGCTGGACCACAGTGCCTCTCCCTGGCTGCCTCAGCAGAGCCAGAGGGATCTGTGCTACATTAAATGTGGAGGAGAAAGAAAGAACATGAAAGCTGAAGGAATGTTGTGTAGGGGGCTGTGCAGGGAAGGAATGTGTAGTAGGGGGTCAGTCAAAGCCGTCTCAGTTGTCCAAATTGTGCTGGCAGAAAGAGTAAAGATAAGAGGATTTTGCTAAGTCTTGTAATGTTACAGTGTAGAATAAAATGTGAGTTGCCTCTCATCTCTGCTCTGCCAGGAGCTGAGGGAAAAATACTCCAGTGAAAGAAGTACAGGTGAAACAGTGAGCATGACCTCCTACGCTAAAACATGGTCTAAACACCGGTGTTAGTCATTATGGTTCTCAGTAAAAGGAGTTTTCTCCTGAGAGATACGAGCTTAGAATATAAGGTCTTAATCTTTAATTCTAATCCCTCTGGGCAGACCTTTTTGTCAGCCTGAACCCCTTTGATGTCAATAGCCCTTTGTGGTCCTGGACACACCAGTCCAGCTGGGGGTTTAGATTCCAACTACACCCTGGTATAGTAGCTTTTCATACATTTTGATTAAAACCCCCTGAAACTCTTAACCTCAAATGATATGGGTTCTTGGTTTTGTTTTTTGTTTTTTCTTCCACATTCTACTCCTTTGTGTAGTCCTTGGTCCCTGTCTTTCTGGCCATTCTCAGGTGATTGCAACCACTGACATTTTATTTTTGGATCATGTAATGGAGATAAATACAACAGGGTGGTAAATTAAACTTCACAGGTAATTTCAGACTGGAGACTCCAGTCAACACCTCTTCTTTTGAGGGTATAGCTCCACTTGACCCACGAGGGCATCTCATTTTGTGTCTGTAGAGGATGACAGCTTGGCCGGACATGGAGCATCCCATGGCACTTAGCACCTGGAAATACCCCGTGCAGTGGAGGGTTGTTTCTGTAGCACAACCACACTTTTTGCCTTCAAAGACTGATAGAAAGTCCTTGGGAATGATAGCTCCAGAGAGCAGCAAACTTTGGAGATAAATGGTACATTGACTTTGCCATTTGCATTTACTGTGCAGCTTGAGATGACTTTTAATTATTCAAAAGAGGCAGAATGTTAGTCACATCTGTCTTTGTTCCTCCCCCTAAAGCAAACCCACTCTGTAAATTTTCCTGTGACCACTATACCAATATTTCCCTGCTACAGCTCCTCTGACTTTCACCTCATTTTTTTTCCCCTTTCTTTTGAATTTCTTTTTGTTAGATGTTTGAGATGCAACAGAATTCAGCTACATTGAGTGTTTTTCTTATCAGCTAACTCAGAGCAGATTGATCAAGTCTATTCATGTGGCGAACAAGGAGAGGAACATGAACACTCTCCAGTGCTACAGGCACAAATCTAGAAAAACAATGTAGCAGTGAAATCACCTCGTCAACATGAACACTGGAAAAACTCCATCATATTTATTCATGTTGGGAAGAAGTGGATGCTCAGTGCCTCAGCCTGCACACAGCTACCTGGCAAGGGGGATGGGAGGGAAGGTAATTCCTTATGTTTAGAGCATGTTCAGAGACACGAGCTCTGTATGTCTTCCCTTTGGCATCCACTGCTGCCATCAGCATGGGATTCTTTCTCCTTTTCTTTGTAAGACAAGACTTGTTATTTACTACAATATTCGCCAATTTTTTTTGGAAAATGCTCTGTGAGAAATATGCAAAGCAGAAGGGAACTGAGTGTTCTTGATGTCGGATTCCAAATGTTTTTGGCCAGTCCATTTAAGCACAGAATGGCATTTGTTTCAGGGGCTTTGAAGGAAATAATGGAAACCATACAACCCTAAGAGAGAATTCAGATTTTGATTGCTCAGGTGTGAGGTATTTCATCTTGCACATGCTCCACCAAGGAAATGGTTTCAAATATTTATTTCAGGTGTGTGAAATATCCTCCCACCACCACACAAAAAAAAAAAAAANNAATAAAATCCTAAACAAACACAAAAAAAAAAAAAAAAAAAAAAAAAAAAAAAAAAAAAAAAAAAAGATAGAAAAGGAAAAAAATTCACCATTTCTTAACAGGAGTTTTAAATACTGCAAACCATGTGGTGGTGCTAAAGTTACAAAAGAAGAATCCTCACAGACACACTGACAAAATGTGCAGAATGTGGCCAGATGAGATATGACAACAAGTACAAATTATAGCAGTGGCAAACCAGTAAACATGGAAATCTGAGTAAATCAGTCATTTCAAATCTATTTGCCAAACTGTGTTTATCCTCTGCAAAACCTCACCATCTCCACAGGAAGCACTTCAGAGCAATCTCTGCAGGGCATTTGCTGGGTGGAGTAAGGATCAGGATATTCCACAGCAGCCTTTTTGCAGACATTACAGCTGATCTTTCAGCCTAATTGAAATGAACGGTGATGATAACAGCATTTTTTTCTTCAACTTGAGTACCCACTTCCCACTTTGAAATTGCTACACAAGAAGACATTGAATACGAGGGACAGAGAGATTAAATGTTTACGGTTTGAAAGTAAAAAACTGATTGTATTATTTTGTTTGTTTATTCCTCATCCCTAAGGTACATGGATATCTCGATATTTTGCAACAAAAAGAGTATTTTTTACAGATGTCAGGTTGGTTTTTTTCCCTGTGGCTTCATCAGTACAGTCCCATCAATTTCAATGCAGTCCCTCTTGCATGTGACAGTGCAGGATTTGTCCTGCAATCTGCAATCTTTTTCTGCTTATTCTTTCTGTCCCACATTTCTCAAATTGACAAAGTGCTTTGTTTAGTGGTGAGGTCTATGACAGACCAAGACTGGAATTTGTAAGCTAGCTTTCTTTCTTTCTTTCTTTCTTTCTTTCTTTCTTTCTTTCTTTCTTTTCTTTCTTTTCTTTCTTTTCTTTCTTTTCTTTCTGTCTCTCTCTCCCTCCCTCCCTCCCTCCCTGTCTTCCACCCTTCCTCCCTTTCTCCCTTCCTTCCTATCAGTTTTAATTCCCTAAGTGTAGCCCTGGATTTCTGAGCTGGTTAAGAGGTCCTCAGTGATGAGAGCTGACATGGGCCAGTTAGCCTTTTGAAATATATTCTGTGACTAGGGCAGAATAATTGCATTCAAAATCCATGTTTAACATTCATTTACAGGCTTACAACGAGGCACACTGCGTGTGCCATCCCCTAATTTGTACCACTCTGGGAACGTTTCCCTTGTCTCAACACTTCACACTGGGTTTTGTAGACAGAAGTTGAAAATCTGAGCACAGACCTGTTTCTGCCTCGGACTTCCTGTGTAACCTTGGGCCAATTACTAAATCTCTGTGTATCAGTTTTTCCTTCTGTAGAGTGGTGACTACAAAACCTGTCACGAAGGTACCTCGGGCTGAGCAGATTTAGACGTGGATGGAATATATCTTGGTGTTAACATGATATTCATTTTTCAGTAGACTCACCAGAAGTCTTCCTTTTTTCTGTCCTTCTTCCCTCTGGCTGTGGAGTTTTCCTACCAGATGGCCTAGAAATGCTGGTAGTTTTCAAGATATAGTGGGACCACATTGCTTTTCATTGTATTCTTTCCTAATGATTTATGTGTTCTGAATTACTTATCTGCTTCTAACGAACATTGAACTGTATTTTTATCACTCATCTGTGAGTGCATCCTCGGGAATTTGCTGATGACACACCAAGCTGAGTGGTGTGGTTGGCACATGTGAAGGACGGGATGCCATCCAGAGGGACCCGGACAAGGTTGAGAAGTGGGTCAGTGGGAGCCTTATGAGGTTCAACAAGGCAAAGTGCAAGGTGCTGCACCTGGGCTGGGGGACGAGGGGGTTGAGGGCAGCCGTGCCGAGAAGGACTGGGGAGCACTGGTGGGTGAGAAGCCGGCCATGAGCTGGCCGGGTGTGCTCTGCTCACAGCCCAGAAAAACCACTGCACCAACAGCAGGGTGGCCAGCAGGGGAGGAACGGGATTCTGTCCCTCTGCCCCATCCTGGTGAGACCTCACCTGCAGTGCTGCATCCAGCTCTGGGACCCCAACATACACAGGGCACGGACCTGTTGCGGTGAATCCAGGGGAGGGTCACGGAGCGGATCAGAGGGATGGAGCACCTCTCATGTAAGGAAAGACTGAGAGAATTGGGATTGTTTAGCCTGGAGGAGAGAAGGCTCCAGGGAGACCTTACTGCAGCCTTTTAGCTCTTAAAAGGGACTTATAAGAAAGATGAGGGTAAACATTTTAGTAGGGCCTGATGTGATAGGACAAGGAGGTGGTTTTAAACCAAAAGAGGGTGTATTCAGACTAGATATAAGGAAAAAAGTTTTGATGAATCACTGGAACAAGGGTGGCAGATGCCGTATGTCTGGCACTCAAGGTTGGACAAGGCTCTGAGCAATCTGATCTAATTGAAGATGTCTCTGCTCATTGCAGGGGGGTTGGACTTTAAAGGTCCCTTCCAACCGAAACCACTCGATGATCTACCATGAGCCCAAGATTTTACTCCCCATAGTAGTGGGGGGTAAGCTCAGCTCAGAAGCTACCATTTTATAAATGAGGTTAGGATTCTGGCGTCCTTTTAGCCATATATTTTGCTCCACATGTATCTGCACTGCATTTCATCTGTTATTGCTTAGTCACTCAATCTGGCAAGGTCTTCAGGAGATGCTCTTTATAGACAATTCACCCTTACTACACTGAATAATTTTCTATCATAACTTATCACTGAATTTCATCAGAAAACTTTGCCAATCCATTGCCTTCCTTTGTCTTTTATCTCCACCTCATTTCTCCCTCTTCACCCCTTTCCCAGAGCACTTATGGATGTGTTGGACAGCACAGACCCAGCACAGCCCAGCTCCCTGGAGAGCTCTCCTAGTGACTTCTCCCCCATGCGTGAGCTGACCTTTTACTGCTACCTGTGTTTCCTGTCCCTTAATCAATTAATAATTCAAACAGGGGCTTTTGTTCTTATGCAACCACAACTTCGTTTCCGTAAAAGCCTGTGGAGTGGGACTTTCTTAAAATTCATTAGGAAGGTAGACAGTGTCAGTCCTGTCCACGTGCTTGTTCTCCCCTTCAGAGATTTCCAATGGGAGCTTGAGACATGGTGGTATTGAAGCTTGATGACGAGGTCATCACCAGGCTGCGCTCCAAAATAGTGTTTCAGACGCTGATCAGTCACTGATGTTTCAGAAGGTGATGCACGAAACTCGTCTGTGTGCATAAATTCTGCATGCTAACGACGTCTTCCTGGTACACGAACCCAAGATGTTGCAATTATTTTACCTCAAGGCAGGAGCTATCTGAAAGAGGAAGTGGAAAGGGGGACAGGACATTCTGAAAATGAAAAACACCCTGCAGAAGCCTGATCCCAAGAGATAGGGAAATCTGGAAAAGTGGTGCTTGCAACTTTGAAAAATCCACTAGGTCACAGCATCTGGTGGAAAATACTGGAATATTTGAATTTTTATATCAAGCACATGGAAATGCTTTTATTGAAGAAAATGTGCTTATATATAACTTTCTGTGCTCATACATGAGGTTTTTATCTATTCTTTCATGTAAGAAACTACGTGGAAGTCCCTCTAATATACCAAAGCACCGATTTCTTAGAGGGCTGCTTTGTTCAGAGTTTCCCAGCTAACCTGCTGTGCTATGGCCAACACTGAGAAACCTATCTGCGGGGAATTTCTGAGTCAAAGAACTTGTAAAAAACTCAACTGAAAAGCCTAAACACAGTTTCATTTCTCTTTGATCCCTTTATTAAAAATCATATCCTGGATGCCCAGCTTTCCTACTTTTCCCCTGATGTGCAGTAAAAATTCCTGTTATTTTCCTGGGGAGAAGTGAAATCATCACTGGAGCCAGGTCAGACCTTTCATGGGTCCTTATCAACATATTTCCAAGTTTCCTTTCAATTCATTTCCCTAAAGAGAACATTAGAGATTTAGATTTCTGCTGACAATTCATACCATGCCCTGGTCTAGCGGGAGACTTAGGGAGGGGTATGACTCACTGACATTATACTCCAGGTTTACACTCCCTGGTTTCTGTGTGGTACCTACAGCCAGCGTTTTCCAACAGCAGAGACCAAACCTCCCCAGACTCCAATGTGAGCAGCAAGCAGCAGAAACATGCAATCACACAGCAGCACTTTGCCTCACACAAAAACCTTCATATTCATAATGAGGGGTTTGTTGCAGAAAACATTTGTTTGTGGTTTTTACTCTTTCTAAAATGAGGATTCAATTACTGCTGGGTTTTTTTTCTCCGGTAAGCAACTGTTTTCACTGACAAGTTATTATTTCCCTCACCCTTGCTATGGGAATGCTGTGCTACAAACACGCACCTCGGTCTCCCTGCCTCGCTCAGACAGGCTCTTTAAAACCATGAGCTGCATGGGTAAGTAAAACAAATTGAAGTCATAAAATGGAGTCCATGTCTGGCTGGCGAGTGCCAGTCGCTGTATCAGCACCTGCTGTCTGCTCCAGTGCAAGTTTTTTATTGTGTTCCCACACACTGCAGGCGTTTGGCTTCTGTGGAATCATCCTCCCGGTCCTGATCCATGATGAACCTCCTGTTTTCCTCTGCAGAGCAGCCCCAAAACCCAGCTCTGCTTCTATTGTACGGCTGACAGCAGCTCCATGATTTCTGCACTGCCTTGTGTATTCAAACCAGCACTGACTTGCAAGCCCACGGCTTTTTTTTTTGTCAGCCACGAATACGTATTAATAAAGCAGAGTTTGGTGCTGCTGAATATAGCAGTGACATTTGTCTCATGTTTGTCGCTTTGATTGGATAAAGCCCTGGCAAAGGCCTCTCTGAAACGCATCTCAGGCTGTGCCGAGCGAGATGTGAGCTCGGCTTTGTTGGCTCCGTGTGCCGGGGCACCGCGACAGAAGAAGGAAACAATTATCTCACACTGCCAAAGTAATAGCTCTTGCTTATTCCTCAGTGAAAGCGTAAGGGCCAAGTCCCCAAACCACTGAAGTCGAGGGAAGGATTCCTGTTGTTTCACACAGCTTTGGATCAAAGCCACTGTGCAAAGGCACAATCTTTCAGTAGGTTGAAAAGAAAATGCCTTTTTTTTTTTTTTTTTTAAAATCCAAAGAATGAGAGCATGGACACGCTATTTCTAACCCAGCTATGCTGAAATAATGAGAGTGGAGAAGTTCAGGGAAAATTCAGATGAAGACATTTTGAAAAATAATTTACTCATCAAAATCCACAGTTTTTAGGGTGACTGAAATTATTTATGAGTGTGTGGTGAATTTGAGAAAAGGCCTGGGCAAAGGAGTGGTGTGGGGGGGTATATATCTACAAAAATTTGTTAGAAAAATAGCATTTCATTTAGAAATGTTGCATGATGCAATTTAAAAATAATAAAGCAACACTGGCTTGACCCAAACACACTGTAGCAAATGATCCCCTTCCCCCAAACGATCCTTTTGCCTCCTTCCCCGGTTTCCCAGCTTAGCCATCAAAGGAAGGCAGGAGTCTAATTGCCCAGCTGTGATTGTAAGGAAACGACTCAAGCGCCGCAGTCGCTGTCGCCTCGTTTGTGGCTGAGCCAGAGGAGTGAGCCACGAGCGCTCCCATTAACTGGCAGGCTAATCATTCTTTGCTGCTTGTTATGGAGAGAAACGCACACGCATGCTTCTGTTTAATCGGATGAAATTCTGAAAGTGCTTCTTGGTTCCTGTGGCTCTCATCCTTGGGTTTTCAGCCCTCAGTGGGAAGAATTAAGGTGCTGCCTTTCCTGGCTCTCCCGAAAGGCAGATTGGTTATTACACCTGGATGCAAATTAAGCCGTCTGCCTTTGCTGAGACAAAGAAAATGAGAATGAGCTTCACTGTAGGAACAAAAGCTCCCTGAGGTTGGAAGGACTGGCTCTGGATATAAGTGCAGGGGGCTGGGGGTGTGAGTGTGTGAAAGCAGGCTGCCCTCTCATGGACTAAAGGGCTCTCAGACCACCTTTAACCATGCCATAGCTCAGCACTGCTATGGAATGCTCTTCCATTAGCAGACAGCTATCATCTCCACTAACATGACCCTTGCTGTGCTGGGTGCATCCTGTCTCCATCACCTCCTTTCACTGTGCCATCTTCCCTTTTGGACGTGTTCTGACCAGTTCGCTTCCTTTGCCAGTGACTACGGCAGATACTTAAAATATTTCAAGGAAAAATATATAAATCGATTACCCACCCAAATTTCAGCCACCAGCAAGGCAGAGACATGCCTCCCAATACTCCAGTTTAATACCCTCAGCTAAACTTTCTACCGTGGATATTTATACCTGCAGCTCTTTCAACATCCTGTGGTGACGAGGTCTGTGCTTTAATTCTATACCATGTGAAGACAATATTTCCTCGTGTTTTAAACCCTCTGCTTAAAAATTTTATTAGGTGCTCTCTAGTTCCTGGGTTATAAGAAGTAGTTGTTAATCTTTCCAGGTTGGCTTTACAGTGGTTGAACATGATTGCCAAGCTTAGCCTGCCATACACGCCACCTCTGCCATCCTTTGTCCAGGCAGAAGTCCGACCTCTTTCACAACACCTTTGCAGGGGCCATTCCCTGCTTGGGCACAGCCACGAGCTTTAAAGTTCCCAGTGCTTCCTCTTTTGGGGAGAAAAGAGGGTAGCAGGACTGCATGATTTCCAAGGTATGACCTGGGATGAAGGAATATGGTTTGGAAAAGTGCTGGGATTTTAGTCCTCTCATTTCCTTTCCAAATGTTTCACCTGCTTTTTTGATTCCTGCTGATAACTGAGTTGATGTTTTCGGAAGAACAGTGCAGAACAGCCTTATGTAGAATTAGCCAATATCCTGTTGTTTTACATTCATCCCTGGAGTTGTTTTCTCAATGTCCATAGCTTCATACATCTCATGACAATATTATCAGCCTGGCACAGCACTGGACTCAGAAACGGTTGCTGAGGTTTTTGGGAGCAGTTTTCTCTCAGAGGTTTTGTCAGGAAGTCTAAAGTACACAGACTGGACAGAGGAGGAAGTGAACAAGCAAAGGTATCTGATACTGTCACTCCCAGACCTGAGGGTGACAGGCACTGTAAACCTGTCTGAAAGCTCACCACAATTAGCAGCATGGTTAAAGATATTTTTATATGGATTTTTAAATTTTTTTGAGAAATAAGTTTATCTTTTGTTCATTTTTTTAAAGCAGCCTGAGGAAATGATGGAAGTATATCCATTTCTCTACAAAAAATAGCTATCTTTATTAAATACTTTAATTTTGTCTTAAAGTGTTTCTGCTAGCTTAAAATCACAATGAGAAGTTTCATTTGACTGAGTATTTAAATACGTTTTCTTCAGGAGCAGGCATTAAAATGAAAATTGGTTTGTATTCACCCAGCTTTAAATGTGATGCTGTGAGAGCAGAATACTGCAGAAACCATTTCTCCAGCACTGTAGTCATCAGCTTCACTCCTGGCCTCACAAAGTAGCTTGATCTGTGGGGCAGAACTAAGGAGGCCTTTAAACCAACATTGTACAAATTGTCAGGTGAAGGAAAGGCAAAGACCACGTTTTCACTTCTGTGCAAATCCACTGCCAGCAATATCTGGAACTCTGGTCTGGTGTGTTGTGTGTGGAACAGGTGGAATACATCCAGGGTAAGTGGGGGAAATCACCTTTAGAAGTGTTTCCTTCTTTTCCCCTGGTAACTTGTAGATAATTCCAGCTTGGACTGGTTTGAGCAACCTAAAATAACTAACCCAGGTTGAAGTTAACAAGGCAACACTTCAAGGAGCAAACAGGCACCTGAATTTGTTTGATACTTTGGATAATTTCATCTCCATGACTCGCTGCCCATCTTTGCCAAGTGAAATAATGTTCTTTCACCCCGTTCAGTCAGTGAGAAAATTCAGCTGGAGAGAAGTGTCAGATCTAGACCCAGGGAAGGGCTTGCAGGTTTCAGTGCCTGGCACTGCCACTCCTGTTGGAGATGTCACAGCAAGACAGGCTGAAACTCGGTGTTGCTTATTTTCTGCCTTGATATTTGTTGGATTAGACTCCACTAGAGTGAAATTGCTTCAATGAAACAAACTGGGCAAACAAACACAGCAGCAGCATGTTACCTGCTCCCTCTGTTACCTGCTTTGAGCACTGGTGTGGGGGGAGAGAGAAGGACAAATGTTTTTGGGCAGAAAGAAAAGCTGCATGTGAATTTTGTGTGCCTTGTGTGAGACCTCTGAATCCTGAGCTCCTGCCTAAATGGGGAAATGCTCTTCTCTTCTGCTTCTCTTTTTTGAGGAGATTGTGTAAATGTGCTTTAGCTATCTTCAGGGAAAGCAGGCAGGGGAGTGATGAGTTTGCTCCCAGATCCCAGCGGGATCCTAGTGGGGTTTGGGAATGGAGATGCAAAGATTCTCAAAGTTATCAGGACATACATCCCTCAGGGGATGCCTTGAGGCCTTGAGGATATTTACTGACAGCTGTGGAATAATTAAGTTCTGGGAACCTGGGACATCTCCCAGGCAAGGTGGAACAAGTGAGGGGATTTTGAAGATATCCTGGTTTTGTGCTCTGTGAGCCTAAGTCCCTTCGCAGATCGAGGCCTAAAATGCAAGCAGGGATGCCCTGGGGAAGACCTCCAAGGAGTTTAAATCCATTAGAAAATATAATGTGTAACTGGGTGCTTAAAGACTATGTCACGCTGCAAGGTCTGGGATTACATGGATAAATTTAAGTTCAGGTGTGCCTATCTTTGAATAGAAACATCATAAATTTTAGCTCTATTGAAAATATTTTGTGTGATTGATGCCAGTTTAAAGGCAGTAGATAAAGAAGTGTTGCTGGTTTTGAACATAAGCAATATTTATTGTAGTGGCTTTCTATGAGCCGAGAGATTTCAGGATAGGATCTTCTGGTTAAACAGCAAACATCATGTTCCCTCATGTTCTCATTAGATGTGAAAGCACGATTATATCACTGAGAATAAGGATAACACTGCACAGCTCGCCAAGTTAAGAGTCTTACAAAAGGCTTTAAAGATAGCAGTGCACAGGGGGTGTGGGAACGTGAGGTTTTCTTTGCTTTGGACTGAGAGGCTGTTTTCCAACACTTCCCAGTCCCCTGCTTGCCAGCAGGGACACTCCCAGGGTCAGAACACATCTACTGCAAAATGCCATCTTGGTTCTGAAAGAGGGCACTTATGACAAAGAGTGAATATTCACCTCTCGCTGCCTGCAGAGGAAAAGCTCTTTCCTTTTGTAAAATCTATTAGGCAAATAAGAAAAACTGCCAGAGAGATAATTTTCCCGGGAAACAGAGTGCTGGAGAAGGGATGCAACCTTTTAAAGCACATCTCCTACACCTGAGCTGAGTTCTGTCACTTCTAAATGCCTTGGAATAGCATCCTCTCACCCACCCCATCATTTAATTACGAGTATTAATGGGACTTTCAAGAGTGCATCCAGAGGGAAATGCACTGCATCTCTGTTTGTTTCCTTCACCATGACACTGTCTGGGCACACTGTGGGCTTTATTGGCAACAGCTCCTCTTCATTTGAGATGTGTAATGCTGTATTTACAGTACAACAGTTTTAATTACCAATACAGCAGTGATAAAAGGGAAGGAAAGAAAAGGATGATCCATAATTGCCTACTTTTGTCTCTGATCAGCAGGAATTCCATCAGTTTCCTCAGAATTGTTCCCCAAAGGAATGAAGCATATATAAATATGCAAGATGAGTTTTAATTACTGAAAATGCATCAAAAGCAGTGTATGTTTCCATGACTAAAACCTTTCCTGGAGTCACAATAAGCATCCCACAGAAAAATGGGCCACTAATTAGTAAAGAAAGTAAATTATAATCCTGCATGGCAATATCCACGCTAATGGAGTTGGAACGTGCCGGTGTTAATTTTGTAAGAAAGGACATTTTAGGGCTTGGGCTGCCACACGAACCTCAAATGAACAAGGCTGTGCTCCAGAACTAAATCCTCTCTGCTGACCATTGCCCTCAGCACAACAAAGGGTAAATCTTGCCCTGTTGCTGTAGTGGCAGAGTTAGGACTAGGTTTTGAATTAGGACTAGGTTTTAAGGAACGTGAAGAGCTTGCTGCCCCCGGTGAAGCTGGCATCCAAATTTATCTGCTTTTCTGGTGGAAACTGGCAGTTCACTGAAGCCAAATCCCTTCCATCTGGAGCAGATGAGAAGTCTCCCGTAATTTTATACAGAAATGGAAAAAAGCCCCCAGTAGTCCAACCTTCCCAAATCTTTGTAAGATATGGCAGTGTGTTTGCCCTAATTCAGAACAGGAGTGCTTTCTTTGAGAACACAAAACCACCTTTTAGGTCAGAGAAATTGTTTCCTACTTATCTCTACTTACGAATTTATTTCCAGACATAAGGCAGTGTTGTGTCTCTGGGTATTCTGGGAGTGTGGGCTCAAAATGTTCCTTTTTTTAGCTTTGTTTGCGTGAGTTTTCCTTGTATTTCGTAGCTGATTAGTTTAGATTGATGCAATTAGTGTAATTAAGTGTAATTATGAATTTTGGTGCAAATTCATGTAATCATATATTTACAATGTGTAATTAGGTAATTACAATATGTAATTTGCAATATAAAATGTAATGTCATAACACAATGCTGATTAAATTTCATATTAAAAAAAGATGTCCTGGCACATGGAATGGATAATCTCAAAAGTTCATTCTTTTGGAATATCTTTAGGAAGTCCTTTCCAAATTATCCAACCCCTTCTATTTCCCATATGGAACCAGAACCCTGCAAAAATCTGATTTTATAAAGCAAACATATTTTCTCATCTCACTGTAGCCAGCTGAAAAAAATGCCCTCACCCTCCACCTACATTTTCCACCCTCTTTTCTACGTACAGACTTTAAAAGAAAAACAGACAAAAAGAGCTCCAATAAAACATGCCAGCAATTTGCAGCAGCAGCAAAAGAGCAGTAACAAGGAGATTTATGTTTTGGAATTGTAATGATTTGTGCTCCGTTTTATTGAACCCATTTTTCTATGTAATATTTAATCTCCAAGCAGGGCATTTAAAATGAAGCAATTAAATGCCTTTATATGTTGATGCATCTCTGAGGACCAAAGATGAAGTAAATGGATTCTGCATGTGGACACTTTGAGGATGTCTTCTGGGAAATGAAATCTCCATTTCAGCATCAGCAGTAAATATTAACTGAACACCTTCATAGTCCTCTGTGGTGTGTTCAGAGACACTGTTCATCCCTGTGGATGAGGACTAAAGGAGTTCCTGTTGTGTTTGACACACATCTTCTCAAGATATTGAGGTTATTGGTCAATGGATGTGATGATAGAAAGGAAAGTCACTCTCACGCTAACCTAGCAAACTATCTGCATATCTCAACCTCAGCATGTGAAAAACCCGACTCCTGGGATTTGGCAATATCCCAGTAGGCATTTCCCTCCATCTGTAGGACCAAAAGGCCCTTTAAAAACATCTCAATCTCACATTAAGGTGTCTTTAGGCCATTATACTCCAAAGTTGTAGCAGAAATCTCAATCATCTTAACAAATTATTATTGCTTGGGCAGTGTCACAGCCTCATTTATACTGATCCATGAAACTACAAAGCTCAACATGCTGAGGCTGCTTGTTCTTTTGGAGAAAATGTGACTCAGTGTTTATTTTGGTCAAGTTATCCCCCTATTCATGGTAAATAATTGAGAAGACAATCAGGCACTACAGAATTTACTTTTAAGTCTGATGTCGCAGGCTAAAACAGGCACAAGGGGAGATGGTTTCACCCATGCAATGAAACGTCTTTCCCAACAGTGCAGAGGTTCTGTAGAGAAGGAGAAAAGGGTTTCATGAGCCCAAAAGGGGCTATGAGGTGCTGTACAGAGTCTTGAGGGACTTTGGATACCAGCCAGCTTCTGGTGCCAAGCCCTCAGTGTAAGCCAGGGTATATTGGGGAAACTTCACTGCATCCTTGTTAAAAAGTGATGTGATTCCAAGCAGGCATGAAGCCAGCAGCTGAGCCTGAAAAGGGGCCATGTCATTTGCTGCTCCATGTTGACAGATTTCAGCTGCGATCAACACCTTGGCACAGCCAGCACCTTCCTGAGCTCCAGATGAGAGCACTACACCTAACCTGACTACAAACCCTGCTCGACTTGCCAAGGAAAATAGGTCTGAAGTTTCCAGCAACTGCGTTGTGAACCACTCTGAGGAAATGCCTTTCTCCACTGGTTTCCAAACAGTGTGGTCTTCTCCACCCTTGAAACAGGGGTTTGAGCAGAATCTAGTCTTGGCTCCTGTTAGGGCTGAAAGTGAAGTATGAGCAGGACCGTAAGCAGAGAATAAGAACTGCTGAAAAGGGAGGGAAACTCATCAGCTGGGGAACTCTGCTGCACGAAGCTCTCTGGAAAAACAAGATAATTCACAGAACTCTCACTGATGTACAAGGAATTTTTGCCATTGGTTTCCATTAATTCCTGTGAAGATTACCCGTGAAAATATCCACTGCACAGATGGGAGAGTAAATTGTGTAGCTCTGCTACGAAATAAAAGTGGATGTTACCAAACAAAGGACAGGTTTGTACACAGATCCTGTGAAAACCAGTCTGTGATGTCTGGCTGTGAAGCAAGTCAAAGGGTTAGGTGATGAGAGCATTTGGAATACAAATAAATACACATAATTGAAATAAAGGGGGAAAGCACATCTTTTGACAGCAGGAGTACATGCTAAGATAGGAACTACCAGAACCAGGAATTGCTTTTTCAAGATACAATAGAGTCCTTCAAAATGTCTGTCAAGAAAATAAGATTATCAGGATGGCTTTATCATTAGAAGAAAAGGAATATTAAAAGACCTCAGTTAGGTCTGAATAAAAAAGATAAATTTAAAGTAAACTGGCATGGAGTTTATCCATGGTTGGGTTTGCAGTAATAAAGTCAGTGAGGGTATAAGCTGTGTGATTTACAGGCAGTAAGCTTCTCTAAAATTTACAAACTGCTGTTATAAAATGTCACCTTTTATGATGCATTCCTCTCAGCCTGCATATATAAAGGGCACTGCAATAGAAAGAGTAGCAAAGGCAAAGCAGTTTTCTCCCCTACCTAGCCAGCTACCTTTTTTTGCCTTTACAGCAGTAGCAGAGATCTATCATCTGATGACCCTGCACTGGGCTTTTTCTCATTAGTTTTTCTGTTTGTGTACATACACTGTTGGCCTTGCCATTGTTAATAGAAAATTTAGGGTGGTTTAAATGAGATATTTTTGTCATATGCTCATGGAGGAATAGAGGAAGAATCGTCCCATACCCATCACTGTTTATATAAAAGAAGGGCTTATGACAGAGTTGGATAATTATCTGGTTTTTCTGCATTGATTTAATTGCTTGGTCTACAGCTCTGAAAAGCTTAGGTGTGACAGGCCAAAATTAACCTTTTTCTTGATGCTCTGAGTTTCTTCAGGAGCTGACCTTGGCTTTCCAGCCTGGCTAGTTAAATCTAGAAAACGTCCAAGAACGCCCCTCAAAGTGCCAAGTCTGTTACAAGGCTTTGCTGGGAGGGTGACTGGGTGTTCTCGCCGCACCTTTTGGACAGGCGTCAGGTGTCACGGATAGGGATAATTTTGGCTGGTATTATCAGGTTTCTGGTCAGCCTGGCCAGCAGGTTTCCAGGCTGAGCTCCTCAGCTGGTCATCTGTGGTGACTGAGCTCCTTTGAGGTCAGAGCCTGGTCCCTGCTTCATGGCAAAAGCACCCAACACATTCCTCTCATTTTCTGTGTCCACTGAGGGAGTAATTCCTGCCCAGAGCTTCACCTCCAGGTGAAAGCTCAAATATTATTTTGCTGGGCTCTTTGCAACCCAGTGTGAGTGACACAGTTACCTCTGACCTAAGGGGAAAATCCTGATACTCTTCCTTCAGTGCCAACAAAAAAGAAATACACTCTGAATTAAGATTTTAACAGGGCTGTATTCTGCAAGTTCAGGAAAATAAATCAATAATGGTGGTGATAAAACTGCAGTTTAATGGTAGCTGTTATAGTAAAACAATAGTCAGTGCACAGCCATTTCACCACCCTATGGCAATGGTTTCTACAGTTTACTCTGACAGATTTATGGTTACCTTCATTTAATAATTTATTTCTCTTTAGCACAGCCACCACCAATTATAAGTTTAAAATAAGCTCTTTTTAATTTTACTGCACAAAACCCAATAGAGTCTATATGTACTGCCTCACTAGGAAAATATTTGAATTCAAACTGTTCATAAGCAGAAAAACAAATAAACACCGTTTAGAAACCACCTCTTTTGAAGGAAATTGGATGAACCTCAACAAATTCAGCAGAGAAGTGTGTCTGAGAGCATGCAGGATGGAGAGTCCTGTGTCTGTGAACCTGCCAGTAAACCCCAAGGGTCTGCTGTGCAATGAATAACAACCAGCAAACTGGTTTAAATTCCTCATAAAGTTGTATTGCAGTAATTCAGATCTGGAAGTTCGGAGAGTACTGGCATATGGGAGAATCTGGAGTGTCCTGGAAGGAGCAGTTTCATGTTATGTCTATAAAGAAAATACAGACCAAAGGTCATGCCAGAACAACTCCCCAGCTTCTGATGCCAAGGAGGACTAAGAGTGGGATCATTTTTCAGCACTGACTTTTGTGGAAATACTATGACTTGAGGCGATTTGAGTCACATATGAGTTAGAGAGTTACATGATCAGGACCTTGTTTGCAAGAGGAACAATGAATAAATGCAGTAAAATCAAGTGGTATTAAAAAAAAATTAAGAAAAATTTGAAAATCAAAATGGACTGGTGCTGTGGCTTTTAATGAGGACTTTTGAGAAGCTTGGTTAGTGCTGTGTCTGACTGGGGCCAACAGGAACTTCATGGGAAAGGATGTGTCCTGTGGGGAAGGTGGCAAGGTTTGGAGGCAGAGAGGTCCCAAAGAAGGAAAATTGTGTGCATCTCTTGGCAAGCATTTGCAGTTGGTGTTTCTTCCTGCACTATCCTTTTTTCCTTGGATTTTTAGCTTTTGTGATGTGTTTTGTTCCTGGCCCATGGATTTGAGTGTGATCACTGAAAGCCAGAAACATGTTAAGTCTCCTAAAAGTGCTTTCAGCAATTTGTGGAAGAGTCAGGTGAGCTTATAAAGCACAAGATTAATATTGCTGCACCACAGATTAAGTGACTTAAATCAGGATTGCAGTGAGGCTCTGTGTCAGGACTAAAAATAGAGAACAGGCCTGTGGGTCCCTTTTGCATAAAGCCATCCTTCCTCTATGAATGTGCTGGCCTGATCCTGCTGAAATAAATCCCAGCAATTCCACTGATTTTAATGACTCAGAACAGACTATAAGCACCTGCTCTTTCAGGTCTGTCTCCTGCACTAATATCTAGTTTGGATTTCCTTCTACAGCACATGTTAAATGCTTGATAATAAAATATTTGAGCAAATCCAACATTTTTTCAATGGAATTACATAAATTAATGATGCATAGATCAACAGAATTACATTATTTCATCAGCAAATACAAAAAGTTGGCACTTCAAAGCACAAAATACTTTGTACAAATACATGCTGTATCCAGTTAGAAAGGCAAAGAAAAAAGTCTTGATGTATGTTGGTGCATTTCTTCTCTGTACAGAATTACTCTACCAGAAGTCCTTGAACACTGTCTAACCTCCTTCAGCAGCAAAGGACCCGGCACATGTCTTTTTAGAATCAAGTCTCTTTCTTTCCTTGTTTCTGCTGTCTTGAGGACTAATCAAAATTAAGTTACACCAGAAAACTGAACCTGGATCAAACTTAGTTCTATACTGTTGGAGCCTGGAGTGCTGCAAAGCCATATTTGTGGGATGGATGGGCACAAACAGTTTTAGGCGTGATGGAAACATGTGTCTGATATAATTTCTTTCATTTCACCTGCTTACCCTACTATTTTAGGTCCCCTTCCTGTAAAAGGAGAAGTTAGAGAATTAGACTGCCTGTCCAAATCCAAATACTGGGTTTCTGTGCAATATGTACATGCCCACACACCATTTTTCCACAGGTTCTCCGTATCTTCAGTGCACAGAAGAGGGATGCTCAAAGAAAGAGTGGATGTTTGCTAGTTGTGCTTTCCTCATTGTTCCCTGAGCAGCCCCATGAATTACTTGCACACACCATTCAAACCTTACTCAGCAAACAATTGTTATTTTCCTCCTGGGCTCTCCTTTAATGTTCACTGCTACAGTGCCTAAACACTTCACAAATATTAAGGTACTTATTTTTATGCCATTCACCTGGACATGCAATAACTCCACTTCAGTGATCATAAAATACAATGTAGGGAAAGAGGTTAAAAATATCCCCATCTGCATACCCAGATGGAGGCATGGGAGTTTGGTTTTCAGCACACCCAGGCTATTGCTCTCAGCTGGGGCTGCATGAGCTCCAGCCTTCTGTCAGTATGACTCCTGTGCCTTTCTAGGCACCTGGTGGTGCCCTTGCTGCCAGCGCTACTGGAATTCTGCTTGGCAAAGGTGGGGAGGGGATACAGCTTTTCAAGGGGGCAGGGAGGCTTTAGCCCTTCTGGGGTCTGAAAGCTGGGTGCTGAGATGCCTTGAGGTGGTATTATCCAGCCATGATTCTCCTCATGTAGGTGGGGATCGTCTCACAGCTTCATGAATCCCTGCCCCTTTCTGCAGGAGAACAAAGAATAAACAGCCTGTGGGGACCCTTGCAGCTTTTCCTTGACACTGCAGTAGCGTGTGGCTGCTCAGTTTTCTTCTCAGTTTTATGGCCCAGCTCCAGATAAAACTGGGAAAAATCTAGGAATATTTGAGAGGAATTACAACTAATATATGAAGCTAACGGAGAGCCTGCACTTGGCATGGATCAAGGCGCCTGCATGTGACCCTGGAGATGGTGCAAATAATTTCTCTAGGCACATATTGCAGATCAGCTCTTGTAAAGCAGCATGTTGGAAGTTCAGGAATGCCTCTTGCTATGCGTCTTCTTGTTATACAGCGTTCAGTGCTCAGTGAGGGTGTCCAGGTGGCTGGCTGCCTCAAAACCACTGCAAAATCCTTTTCTAAACACATAGCCCGGAGACGGTGCTGAAACCATAGAGAAATCTGCAGGCTGACATGGTTTTTACGTGACTGTGGGCTGCAGAAAAGCCAGAGACAGGACTACTCAGAGTTCATACCCCTCTGGAAGAAACCTCCCCATCAGAGCTGTGTGTTAAAGCTTTGCAAATAAAATTTGTAATGCATAAGACCCCTTCTGCTTACAGGAGTTTCCTCAACAGCTGTTGTGCATCCGCACAGACACATATTCCCATCAGTTACCAACCCAACGTGGACTTCGGACTGCAAAATCAGGCAGAATTGCAGCGCCAGGTGGAATGGCCTCAGGCCAGTTTCTGCAGCCCAGTGAGCCTCACACAGGCTCTGAAGTAATTTTTGGGAGCCTTTGAATAAATTACACAGAGGATATTTTGAATATGCCTTAGGGGAAGAAAGGCAAAAGACTGAATTATTCTGAGACCTGCAGAAGTAATATTCAAATGTCCAAGGAGTGCTCTGGTGTCCTGAATTGAACCAGAGGAGGGGATCAGTTTTATCATGGACGATGGGTCTCAGACATCAGCTAAACTTTCCCTCTTGCTCCGACACAGGAAAATCATTTTCTTGGCTTAGATGGGGGGGGAAAGTACCTCTACAGCAGCAATATTTGCACAGGGCAGCAAGAACACTTGCTAAAGGGATTTAAAACCCCCACTAAATTCTGTGACCATCCCTCCCCCCAAAGAAATAAGATGGAAGAGGGATTAAGGTACTTTAAGAAATTGACTGGTGATTCCGAAGATACTATGGAAACCTTGGTCTCCGATACCATCTATTCAAGAGGCAAGCACTTTTTTCCCCCAAGAATGAGTTTCTGCCAACCTTTCATCCTAACCAGTGAAAGGACCAGCTGTTTTTACTGGTGACAGAGGAATTAGTCAAATGGCTGGCTAGCTGGCTTCTGGAGAAGTCTCTGTAAAGCATCGGTGGTCACCGAAGGAACATTTAATTTTCAGAGTTATCAATGAGAATTTGGACCGAACTTGTGAACAGACACAGCTTCAAAAACCCACATAATTATCTGATAAGTTAAAAGGATGGAGGAAATAGACACTGGGATGACAACCAACCAGTATTTCTGACAAAAGGCAGTTATTGCTAAGACAGAAATAATAAACCTCAAAACTCAAATTTGATATCCTGAGACAGTCAGCCTTTTGCCTGACTATAAAACCATTCCACATATAGTTCCTTGATTTCATTTTTCAGGGTTAGAGGTAGTTTCTACCACAAAGGTGGTTACTATCACAAAGGTTACTATCACAGAATTACACAGCAGTGATATATATTCACTGTGGAGGATTTTAATCTTTAATGATTTATTTGGTGAGTTACAAACCACAAAAATTGATCAGATTAAGGAAGAGGCAGAAGTACTAATGCAGATAGCTCTGCCGGGTGGCTCAGTCTGGGATGAATTTGAGGGTCAGCCCATCAGCATGAAGAATCCCTTGAGTTTCAGCCTTGGGGCAGCAAGATCCATCTTCTGCAAGATGTGGTAAAGTGGGTTCATCCTGCAGTACAGATGTTAGTACAGATGTAGTACAGGCTGTGAAAATAACCCAACTCCCAGTGTGAGGAGTGCAGGCGGTGCCTGGAAATGTACCCATCTGGCAGCTCACGGAGATGGGAGACGATGTGTGGCGGTTCTTGTGTTGTTTCAGCCCACTTGTATGGTGAGTAAAGAAGTGGCTTCCCTCCAGCTGGGCTTGTCAAGAGGCTCCATGTACACTTCAAGTCACAGTGTCAGGGAATAAGGATGTGGAAACATAGGACATGGTACCTTTGGCAACGATAGGTGGAGAAATGCCTGGGTGACAATCCTGTTGAGTCATCAGGACTGCAGAAAAACGTGTTGTGCCTGTATTGCTGTAATGACTTACATGGCATCAGCATTCCTGGATTTTTTCAGCCATGGCATTGCTGAAATGAGAGGATTTTTCTTTCAATGTATTCTTAAATGTTTTTTTCCCAGTCTGAGCTAAGTGTCTGTAGAGTTTGTGTTGATTTCAGACAGTTCAGTCTCACTGTCTCCTGTTACCTTTGTGTAACAGAACAGCTACCTTAAACGGAGTTGTTTCTGGCTTCTGGCTGGATAATTTAAAATTCTCAAATGGAAAGACTGGGAGATAGCATTTGCTAAATAATTAATCACATATGATCTTGTTTGCAGGCTGAACTTTTTTCTTCTGGGGATAAACGTATGTTTGCATGAAGAACAATCCTTTTGCACTAATCTGTCCAGACAAAACTTTGTTGTAGCCAATATCAAACATCATGGGAAATCAACATGGCTGCAATGAATAGCTGTTAAGAATATAAATGAAGGTGCTTAAAATTTTTTTTGGGTTATCTGAAATCCAAGCTGAATGCAGCAGTAACCCTCAAAGAATGATTTTTTTTTTTTTAATATAAATAATTCACTGCAAGCACAAAGCCTGCATTTTATTTCTATTTAGCTTTGGATTGCTCGAGTTTATTTTTCTGGTATTTGGGAGGTTTGGAAGCATAATATTAGCCCTATCTTTGAAAGCAGAGATGTAATTCTGGGAGTGGTGGGAGAGCTTGACTCATGCCGTGATTTTCTTTCAGAGAGCCTGAACCATGACAGCTTTTGGTCTCCTGTTCTCTCCACTCACCCCTGAAAAAGGCAGAGAGCAGGAAGAGTATTTTATGAACAGGGAAGGGAGGCCAAGGACTTTTTTGTACTGTGTGATCCTGCTGAAGGGAAGCAGCCATGGTTCTGAACAGGCCCGGGCAAGAGCTCAGGTTACACTCCTCCACTCTTCCAAAATGTGTGGCACACCTTGCAGTGCAGCAGACAGGCAAACCTCAAAAAGGGAAGCAATATGCTGCCCTTCCTCAAAGATCCTATCAGCTCATAAAAGGGATTTTAAATACCTTTGGGAGTTTTTACGGGTACTCCAACTTGCTATTCTCTTCACATATCCCTTCAGTCCCCAAATAGCATCTTAGAGATCTGAAAATCAGAGCCCGCTGGACCTCCTGCCAGCATAATAAGATTTGTTTCCTGTTTATTCGAGTGTGTCTGTGAGTGTTCAGAGCATTGAGGCTGGGAGCAGGGGCAAAGGGAGCCGATGTCAGGCTGAAGTACCCGTTTCCTTCCTAAACTGCTGGGAACATGTAATTATAATCGGGACCTTAAAATTTCAAAGCATCTTTCAGAACTGCTTCCACTCCATAGCAATAATTATTGCTGTACAGTCATGAGGAAACATTACATTCAAGAATGCTTGGTGTAGTTCACTTGACGAGGACATGTGTATTCAAAGACTAAAAGAACAATAAATGGAGTTATTCCTCTGAAGGCACTGAAATTCATTTGAGCTGATGGCCTCAAATGTGTGTTTGTCAAATACAGGTAATGTTCAGTTGTGCTGTAAATCACAGACTACCAGAGCTTGTGCATACTGATGGTTCATGAAAAGGATGTGCTAATGCTGCTTCTGCTTGATTTTGTCAGCTGTATTTAACCTTATATTGGATGTCTATCTAATAGTGGCCTGCACCTGTATAATTTAGTGTGTCTTTCCTTATTAAATGTAGATTTGGTCTGGCTTGTGGCAGAGGTGTGAGAGCGGGTCAGGCATGAAGCTGTCTCAGAACTTGAAGGCTTAGCCTAATTTCACTTTTTCTTATGTTTTATCAAAAATTAAGCAGTCTATCCTTTCGGTCTCATAGTCCTGAAAAGGTGGTGAGCTGAGCTAACATCACAAGTCAGGGTCTTAGCCATCCCCTGCAGTAATTGTGGTTTTGCTAACACATAAAACATTTAATTAAAAGGTTGAAGGTTTATACAACCCTCAAATACGGAGACTGCTTCCAGTTTTTAATCACATTTTTCAAGTAGAAATGGAAGAGTCTGCGGGAGTTTATTTTCACTGTAATAAGTATTTCTCCCGGGTGGTTGTTCTAGGGCCTCAGAAATTGAGTGGGCTTCTCTAGGGTCTTGACACATAGTTTGTGTGATCTTATAGATCAATGGGATTAATAACTGGGCTTGAGCTTTGTTCCCCACCAGTAACCTCCAGTATTGGCTGAAGCCCCCTGCAGCCTCCAAAGGGACTATTGGCCATGAAGAGGCAGTGTTTGACTATCTGAATCACCGGTGTAGCATTTGCTCCACTTCTTCTAGGCCTGCATTTAAATACCATGTCTGCTGAAATGTATTCTCCCGGTGTAAGCCAGTTGGTACCGGGGCTGGAACAAGCTGCCCCTTCCCAAGTGAGTCCTGGGAGGTGTTTGGGTGAGCCCCAGCCAGAGCTGAAACACACAGAGGGGAGGTCTGGTAGGCACTGCAAGGTGCTGGAACAGCTAGCATTTTCCGGGAGACAAGCTGAATAAGTGTATCCATCCTTTTGGAAACAGCCTGGGAAGCTGGTGAAAGGAACTGGTCATGCTAGAAAAGAATTAAATGACCTAGAAATGCAGCTTTGGCTACCAAGGGAAAGACTCAATTTTGATTTTTTAAAAGAAATTTGTTACTCAGTATCATTTTGCCTGAAGTTTTCTCACACTTGTTTCTGCTCTTGGAAGAGGGTATGTGGGAAAATTAGGTTCTGTCCAAGGATATGAGTTTGTCTGAAGGTCATTTATGAGAGCGTATGTCACTAAGAAAGCACTGGGTTCCCTCTTTGTGGCCTTCTGCCTTTTACTACCAAGGAGGAAAAGTGTGAGCTATGTTTAGCATTTGGGGTTTTCAGATGTCAGAACTATGAAAAAAAAGGGGATGCAGAGAGGGACCAGACCACACTGACTTTCCTTCCTTCAGTGCTGCCTTACCCTCTGCAAGTCCTGCAGTACTTTGCCTCCACAGGCACTGCTCCATTGCTCAGTTTCTTGGGTTCATCAATGCAGCTGTGCAACAAAACTTTGCAGGAGGTGTCCCTAAAGGAGTTTGATTTTGACAGTAACCTGCAGTAAGTTGAGGGATGTCAGTGAGATGGTCTCCAAACTGTCAGAGATAAACAATTAGGGATAAAAATGGGATAAAATAAGGATAAAATTTTTTTTTTTCTTTTTTGATATATAATTGACTTCTAATTTCAACATTTTAAAGCATTTTAAACATCCTCCCTAATGTTAATGGACTCACAGTTGGGTAGCATGATGAGCAGATGCCACTTACCTGTTCCTTGGCACCCTGAGCAGGTACCACCTGCCTTCTACAAGGCATCATAAACAGATTCAACCTGTTCATTGGCAATGTGAGAGAAAAACACCTTCTGTATTCCCTAGAAAAATGGGGAGTTGCCACTTGCCCTCTGCTTATTACCCTGAGCAAAGAGCTGGCACATCCTTTCTGCCTTGTGTCAGCAGGAGAGATCAGAGATTGCCTTTTATCTCAGATGCGCTCTCACCTTTGGGTGCATGTGATGTCTCATTTTTAAAGAGTAATTAGTTGTAGAAAAAAAATCATCCCAGCAATAACAGTAGTGCTGTATTTGTGCCTGGAAGCCCAGTCTCAGATCTGTTCACAAGGCTGCTGGATTTTTCCATAAGTAAAACTTCAGGAAAGGTGCCAGCTGAGGTCAAGTAGTTTGTCATCATTCAACTTGGCTTAAATGAATTTATGGTGAATTGAATTTATGGTGGTGTTGTACAAAGCTTAAAGGATCTCTGAGTGTTTTGATCAGGGGTTCCTGGTGGTTTTGAGATTTGCTTTCTCCCCCAAATAGCTGATCAACTGGTGGCCAAAAAAGGAGTTCAGGCTGCAGTGAACACCCCAATGTTACAAATGTTGGCTGAAGTGAGCCACTGATAGCTCCTTTGCAGCAAATGAAACCTGGACAATTTGCTCTTGATGGAATTAAAAGCGTGAACAGATACAACCCTAAAAGTCTGGAGAACAAACCAGAGTGTCCTGGAGGTGTTCTAGCTGTCCTGCGAAATGATGTGAGAAGGATAGAACTCATCAGGGATTTTTCAGAGTGAAAGATCCTCGGTTTCATTCTCATCCACGTAAAGTATGCACAGCGGGCAAGCACTGCCCTTTACTTACGTCTCGCAGGTATCAGTCCCCGATGCTGTGGCAGAGAGAATTTTCTTAACCAATCCCTTAGGCTATGTATTTCATTCTGTCCTTCTCCACAGCTCTCCCTTTGCTGTCAAGCAGTAAATATACTTGTTATGTGTCCTCACTTCAGTGAATGACAGATCTTACCCTTAAGTATAATCTCTCATTAAGATGTCGCTCCTGCCTCTCCTGCCCACGGCCTCCAATACTTTTGCCTTATTGGCTCAGCAAATGCTTCCCTGTCTTTTCCCATGCTTTCATTCTTGAATACACTTCCTATAAAAATTCATAAACCCCCTCCTTATTTTCCTTCAAATTATTTTTGAAAACTCCCCTAGGCCATGTTACCCACAAGAAACTCCTTGGTAACAGACGCCTGGGTGTGGAGACCTTGGCTGCTTGCAACGACCTCGGTGTTTTCTCCCAGCAGGTGACATAGTCCTGTATTGCCTTCATTCCTTCTCCTGTGTGAATGGTGGAATTTCGATATGACCCGGGCTGGATAGAGCTCCTTCAGACTTGGAGCAGATGCTGCAGAAGTATTTGCCTTCTGCAGAAGCCAGAAGAAGCTCTCCTGGGCAGCACCAGATCCTAAACCGGACTGGCAACCCAGAGGGATGGCGCGTGTACGCCTTGTTTGAGCCAGGACAAAACCATCTCAATTTGTTTTTCCCATTGCCAAGTTAAAGCTCAGTTCCAGCTTTGCTCTTCTACACAGCTGTTACAATTAGGAGCTGGGCCCTCTAAACTACTGACGAGGCTTTCATTTTAAACATTCATGATTCTGGGAGAGCAATGTTGAGCTGTGCAACAAGTGTCCAGCAAGCCATGTGGGCAACACAATGCAGCTAATACAGAATTTCTGAGGATGCAGGCATCTATTTGAGCAAGCTCTTGGGCACATCAAACTGTCACATAGGATTTCTGTGACGAGCTGGCATGAAATTCAAATTATGGGCAACTATTGCTTTCCAGTCTGCTGACAATTTATTGGGAATCGCTCTGAGTCTCTGCTGCAGGCCACTACTTTAGCTTAACACGACCTGACAGACAGGACCCAGCGCCATGTGTCACGACACAAAACATCTCACAGTGCCTCTGAAGAGGGAAGGGGGCAGTCCTGGGGGTAGAAATGCTTTTTAAAGGTTTTATAGGGAAAGAGGAGTCTTTATTCACAAACTGTCAGGATGGAGGCACTTGGTTTTAATTCCCTCAGGAAACTGGTGATGTGCTTCTAATGCAAAAATTACCACCAGTACCATCCTGCACCATGGATGATGCTTGGGACAGCAGGATATTTAATGACCGAATAAATTGCTTGCCTTGTGGCAGCACAGTGACACTCTCAGCCCGGGTGACAACTCCTGGTGCATTACAAGCCGGGCATGCCCCAAGAGCAGCGATTCCCAACCCAGGCTCATATGGCTCTCAAACTGAAACGTGCCTCCAGCCCCTTCTTCTGCAATACAAATGTAAATTGCATTTAAACTCTTCTTCCTAATTTAATTAGGAAATAATATAAATCTCAACTTTCTCTGCAGGTCAGGACTGCGTGTGCTGCGTCAGGAAAAGACCGTGCCCAGAAGGGCAGTTTGGCACAACCATCTCCTTTGTGTATGAAATATCTAACTGCATTTCAGACTTCATTATAATTTATCTTGCTCTTCCCTCCTCTCCTTCTTTTCCCCCATATATTAGGTCCTGAAAAGCCTGCAAACTCACACAGCTTAATACATGAATAAAACTTTTTGCTACACTCTTTTACAGCGAGTTTCAAATTAGATCAAATAAGAAACTTAGCTGACTCTGCTCAATATCTCAGTGAGCTTGGGTCCTCCCAGAAGGTCTGTACCTATAAATACCACATTTCTGCAAGCTCAGTAGCAAAGCATAGACATGCAAATGTGAGCTGGCCTCCCTGAACCTGGCAATGGCAAGCACACCAGCTGCATTCGCAGGCAGTTGCATTGCATAGCGAGTAGGCACTTTGGAGCAGCTCCATTCGAAATGATCTGGGAAAGCCACTGCCTGACCACCGTGCCAGTAAAGATGTTGGTGGGTCCCTGGAGAGAACCAGTGTGCCTTTTCCTGTTTCACCACTGCTGTGGAAATAGAAAGGCACAGTACTTTTTCGGCCAAGGAAGCGCCAGCAGTTCAGTGGGGGGTGCTCAGGGGCCACTGGTGTGATTAGAGCGAGGAAAGTGCAGCATCACTTTCCACATGCAAAAGGCTGCAGGGCTGTAGGAGGGACAGAGTGCTCTGCATTCAGCAGCTGTGCTGCTCTGTCTGTGCAGAAAGTAGTAGCCTGCAGGTCTGGGGATGTTGGCTCATGATTGGTTCAGTTCAAAAGCAGAGTCACAGTAAAGTGATCAAGGAATCCAGAGGCATCATTCCGACAGAGTGTAATTAAGGTCTTAGGTGGATTTACATTCATTTACGAATTTCTGATTTCCAAGACGTGTCTTTTCCTGCATTGAAAAGTTCCATCAACCAACCTTAACTCTCCACTTTGCAAATCAATCTCTCCTTCTCTCTGGTGGGAATGAAATCATTATTTGTAAGAGTCAGGATTATACAGGGAGCTGTAATTACCATCCACATTTTCAGTTCATGCTACGGCAGGGGTGAAAGGTCCATGTAATTTTCGAGTGTTCTCCACCCTCTTCTGTTTATACTCTCCTGGGAGTGAAACATGTGCCAAAACCCCACACAGACCAGTTTCTCCATTTGAAAAGTACTGCGGGTTTTACTCTGTGGAGGTGGTGATAACTCTTTGAGTATTTGATGCAGGTCCCTCCCTGCCTGCCTTTTACAGCCCCTTCCACCACCTCTTGCCCTGACCCCAAGAGCTGATCCCTGGCTGGGGAGTTCAGCTGATGCTGAAAGAAGTGCTCCCTTTTCCTTCCTGACAGGGATGTGGCATAACAAGGGTGAATTCTGGGTAATTAAGTCTCTAATTAGAAACATGGTTTCAGTGTGCGACTCAGTGCGGCACACATAAGAAAGGATTTTCCAGATCTAAGTCTATGGGGCTGCAAGGATGGGGCTCAGGGGCCCTCCAAGGGCAGGGACACACCACATACAGCACATGCAGGACTTGAGTATAATGTCACGTGGATGTGCTTTCCCAAGTCCAGCTCACAAAAGAGAACAGAAACCTCCTGGGATTCAAGGACACTTAGGTCCAAGATCTTACAAGAAACCCCCATCCTTCTGTTTGTTTGTTAGAGGAAAGCAGAGCATGAAAGTTTCTATGCTATTATTCTTCCTATCATGCTTAGCTCCCTACCCTCACATTATTTTTAAGATCTTCTCACCCTTATGTGCCTCTCTGTTCTTTATGTGAGCCCTCTGAATTTTTCAACCTGTCACACATCCCATTTTCTCCTTATGCCCAGCCCGTATTTGCTTCCCCTTCCCTAGTCTCTCCCTGCAAGAATTTGTTTGTCACTTTCTCTTTGAAAATACTTCTAAGCATCTTCTGTTCTTCTCACATCACATCTCCCCCAGATAAAATTCTGTAATAAACCCCCTTTTGACAGAGTCAGGTGGCAGCAACCTTCGTTTTTCTTTCCCAGGCTCCTGCCAGCTCTCTGATGTGAGCTGACACTGACTGGGTGTAGGTCAGATTTGGTGGCCACTGCATGTCCTCCCAGGCTACCCAGTGGATGTGAAATCTGGCAGCTAGGCAGTCTTTTGTTCTGCAATTTGTTTGGTTTATGAGAGGCTCTATCTTTATCTTTCCATGGAACTTATCTCTTCATTGGGTGCTGTTGGAAATGGTGCTGTCATCAGGTGTGTTGTAGGTGCCATTAACTGAAGTAATTGTTATTTGACCCCACTGTGTGGGAAGTGTGAGAGTCCAAGGAAGCCTCTGAGGATGACTGGGCTGTCACAGTGACAGATGGAAAAGGTGAGATCTGACTGCCTGATCCTTGAGTCGGTATTAGAAGGACAGTGTGGTGCTCTGTCAACCTGTCACTCCTTTCAGCTGTGCTCTAATGTCTCCAGGTGGAGCTCAAACCCTTTCTTGTACAGGCCCCAGGTAAACTAAATTAGCACATGAGTACTTTGAATACTGGCTTTTGAACAGAAGTTGTTCCTCTTAACTCGGTTAATGCATCTTTGCCTCTCTCTTGTAGCTGGTGTTTTCCTGTAGTGGTACCAGTACAGCTTAGTTGGGGAGCTGTGCTAGGAATTCTGAGCTTCTGGAGATCTCACAGTTCTGGCTGTGGTTCTAACAAAGATGCTGACTTTGGGATAGATTGGAAAGAGAGTATCTGATGATAAAGGTAAAATCAACGGAGTGGAGGGAAATGGGCAGGTGGCATTCACCCATCAAAGGATCTCTGGAGCCAGCCATGATGGTGATAGAGCTCCTTCTTTAAATGAAGTGTTGGGGTGGGCACATCTGGTGCCCAAGGCAGAGCCTTAGGATAAACCACCAGCTTTACTGGTCTGGAAAGGACATTTGGAGTCTACATCCAGCCCTTTACCAATGTGGTAACTTAGTTCATATTAAGTTAATTAACTCAAGTGATGAAATCTGAGGTAGATGCACTCAGGTAAATTCCTGACTGTTGATGAAAATGGAATGAAATAAAAACCTTAATTATTCTAGCTCTTAGAAGTTAAATGAAATAAATCCTACTTTATAGGTTTTTCAAACTAGATAATAGTGGAAAATGAGAATGGCAGGACAGTGGATTTGATAATGAATGTCATCAGTAACATCCCAAATAATGTAAGCCAAAACCTCCTTTTCTGCATGTCAAAAGTAGCATGTTCCTTTCTCTAACCTATTTGTGTGCAAGGGCTCTGCATAACTGAGGGGCAAGGTAGGGGAGACAAAGAATCATATCCCGATTCCTTAAAATGCTCTAAAATTAATTCCCCATGTATATGTATCATTTTATACCCTCAGTTTCATAGTCTTGATCTGAGTAATTATCAGTAAAATAGTGGATGATCAACTTACAGATCAAAACCTGTAAGTGGGGTATTGCTGCCAGTGAGGTCACTCTTCCTTCTTCGGCTGGCTGCAGCATTCGGCTTTGGATTAAGCAATGTCACCTCATGTTCTTGTTCTTCACTATTTTCGTTCACTCTTTTTTTTTTTGTTTTTCCTTCCCTCCCCCGCCCCACCCTAATTTCACAGTTCTTCTCTGGCGATCACCTTTGTCCCCTGTGGCTTAGTTCTGGGTCACCTACTCCTTTCCACTGCACAGCTGTTCCCCCGTGATTCTCCACCTTCTCCTCCACAGAGCAGCAATGGACATTAGCAATCAGCTTCCTCTCCCCCTGCACATGAGGGCCTCAAGCAAATATATTAGAAGAAAAAGGGGTATAAGAAAGAGCCTGGGATCCTCTGTTTGCTGGTCAGTCCACGAGCTACTCTGGTGGGATGGAGATGGGCAGGCAGAGTGACCGGGAGGGAGGCAGCTCAGAGATCTCTCCCTGAGGCATCCCTGGGGACTGGAAAGCAGTGCTGTCTGCTTCTTTCAGTTTCTGTGTTCTCCTGGAAGCCTTTGCTCTTGGTCACTGTCAGAGGCAATGAGCTGAAGAGCCCCCTGGTTGGCCCAACAAGGCCAGCCCCAAGGCTGCCTGCCGGTGAGCAAGGCATCCCTGTCCACATCACTCAGGCACTGGAGGGAACCCAGACTCTTGGTGAATCATGATATTTCTTCTTCAGAGGCAGAAGGGGACTCTCAAGTCAAGTTCTGACCTCCTGAGGGTTTGCACAAGTATTTTCAGCCACATCCAGGCAAAGTTTCACATGGATGGCTTGCAGCTCTTTTCAGATCAGAGGGATGTTTCTGCCTGGCCATGAAGAAATGATAGAAGAGGGAGAGCACTGGGAAACACTTGGTGTCTTAGTTCATGCCATCTTCTCCTGGCCTTGGGAATCACAGATGTGTCACTGGTTACAGTGTATGGAACTGTGTCTTGTTTTAGGACTAGCCCACAGAGAGTGAACCTGCAGAGCAGGGATGCAAACACATGAGGTGTCAGCTGGTGGACCAGGGTATGTAAAAAGAAAGCAGCAGCAGAAAAATTAGGAAATAAAATATTCTGGGGGATGTTTTAGAAGAAGCTCATGGTATATTAGAAGGAAAACATTACATTTATCAAATTTTGGTTCTAACCTACTAAAGTCAATCCTGTCTTCATTTTAAATGCTGCCCAAAGCGATCTTCAGTGAATGCTGAGCTTTCTGCAAAAGAGACAACCACACACTGATAGCTCTGAGCCTTGGTCATCCTTACACGTTACCAACTTTTTAATGTGTTACCATGTTACTATCTTAAAAAATATATTGCTATGTTTTGTATAGATGCAGAGACTGGACTGCATTGCAAAGGGAATTTTTTTCATTTCCCCCAGCAATTTTCTGTAATCAGTAAATTTTGGCCAAATATTTAGTCTACAGACTAAAACTGATTTTCTTCCAGAAGTAAGGCAAACACTGGGTACTGAAAAATAAGCTTATAGGCATGGCTGTGATAATCTGATTTTAGAACTAGCACTCACCATTTTCTTTACAGTGAGAATGATAGACAGGTAAGAAAACAGCTTAGCTGTAGCTCTCTATTCCAGCTGGCAGAAAGAATTCACTTACCTTCCACCAGAATTTCCAATAAATCTATATTTAGTATCATTCATAGCCTATCACTTGATGAAATTACTTTCCTTCGTGAATGTGCAATAAAGTCTGACAGTGAAATATGTAAGAACATTAAATTCTCAATGGCCATGTTATGAGCAAAGGTGATCTAACAAAAAATAATATACTTTAAGGAGCAGACAGCAGGGCCCTGTCTCTGATCTCATTGACAAGGCTCAACAGTGGTAGACCTCTCTTTACATTAGTAAAATCATTCATTTATATGGATGTATGGGAGAGAAGTTCTCTTTCCCGCAGATCTGCTTCTCCTCTCCCGCACAACAGTTCAAATGTTTGATTTTACTAGGGTAAAGTGTATTAATTTTTGTTAGATGACCTTTGCTCATGAGGTCTAGTTCAGTGTAAAGCCAGAGACAGAAATTCATTAATGAAAGAAGAGAAGCAATTAATTGTGTGGTATAGGCTGAAAAAACTATTGCCATCCCACCCAGAAAAATTATTCCCCTCAGGCAGACTATGATTTCCCCTGTCATTCCATATTTATGTTTAGAAAGCTGATATTGTTCTGTTTCTTATAGAAAGGAGAGTTTTAGTGTTGATAGTCAAGTTTCTGTGGGTTCCTGGTGGTTATAATCTACTCCTCTGACACGGTTAAATACCTGCTTCTATTTTTAGAAGTAAAAAAACCCCTAGCATTTACTTGAGGATTATGGTTTAAAGTGATTGATGTGCTCACATGTATTTTCTTATAACTGGGTATTTTACATATTCTCTTGTTATCTCCACTCTCCCTAAGAAAACTGACTGTCCTTGCACAGCCTTCTGCTTTTCTCTCTCTCTTTTAATTGTGCATGTTTATTGGATTTAATTTCTGGAGGACCCCTTACAGAAAGGTTTTTCGTATCCTAGTTAAAAGGTGCTGCCCTTTTATCACCCAGCTAAGGCTGAAATCCAACTGGAGTCCTCCTGTGTGGTGCTCTTTATTTATGGTATCATTACAGTTTGTTTCAGGAGAGCAAACCCTCTGCAAAACTTTCAGGGTACTTATCTAGCAAGCACTGTCACTTAGCCGTGGCTGGGCTCCAATCTGATGCCTTAAATACTAGCCTCACATAAAGATAATGCTCTTAATCAGAAAAAGGAGACAAGTTGTAAGAGCTTGTTCACAGTATCTGTCAGCAGGGAGCTGCAGTGAAATCAGGACAAAATCTTTGTTTCCAGAGAGGTTTGTTTCTTGGGCTCTGAAGGCTTTTTAAACAGCAGGACCAGCTAGCTGCAAGGAGAGGAAGGGCGAGCCTACACTGCCTGAGCTTGCCCTTAGTAACTGCTGTACCCCTGCTCCCACCCTACAGAAAATGTGAGGCTGGGGGTCCTCAGCTGTAGAGAGACAAGGGGCAAAAGCAGGGGAAGGGGTGAAGGCTGCAGAAGCGCTGGTGTGGTACAGATCTGCTCTCCAGCACTGCTTGGCATCTGTGTTGCAGGTTCACTGTGGCAGAGGTGGAAGCTGATGTGCCACCAGAGCTCTTCTGCAGTGTCTGAGGTTCATCAGCTGCTGTGACAATTTATTTTTCCTCTTCTTGTAGGCCAACACTAAATTTTCAGAGGAAAGGTGTTGGTTGAGGGAATTTGGAAATAGCTGATTAACCTGGTTTGCAGATTGCCTTTCAATTGCAGCTGACATTTCTAACGGGATATTCCAGGTTTAGTTTCATCATATTCTCTTCTACAAAGGATCAGATAAGAACAGACAGAATTACTCATTGCATTCATGCAGGATTTACATATATGGCTGTAAATTCCTGACTGGTACAAATCAGCCCCTTTTGCATTGTGGTAATTTCTACAAGCTCAGAGTGATATACTGCTGATGTATGAAAAAAAAACCCTTTTCTTAAAAATAAACAGCCTAATATCCAACCCAAATTTCTGAAGTAAACTTAAAAGCATAGTAACTTTCATAAAATTGATGAAATTCTACTGGAGTTAAAATTTCCTCACCATCTCTCTATTTTCCCTATAAAGGAGTGTACAGGGAAGCACAACCCTTACAGTTTAGAAGAAGCAGCTTTCTGTGACAAGATAAGGATAATTTTGCCAGTTCTAGTTTTAAATATGAAGAATTTATTTATCTTAAAGCCTATCTTTAGCTTTCTATAAAAATATAAATATTAATTGACTTTGAATAAAGGACAAATCAAAAGATGTTATTCTTAAAACCCATCTAGGTTTAGGTATGCATTCAGCAACATGCATCTAAAATAACAATTCTTACAAACACTGTACACGATGAATAAAATACAGTTCCTAATCTTGCTGCCTTAGTCCTTACAGTTTTTAGTGGTATGGTGTGGATGCTGAAGGCTTGGTCGTGGGGAGATTTTCCAGCTTTCTGCCAGCGTCTGTGTGAAAGTCCTTGCTTTCACACGGATGCTGGCCAAAAAGCTGGAAAATCTCCCTGTGACCAAGCCTTCAGCATCCACAATTCCCGCTCCACCTGAACCTTGTTGAAGGCGACTATTTTGGCCTTGAATTTCCAGATTATAAAAAGATGATGGTGTGGCTCGACCTTTTGAAGCCTGTTATGAAACAGCTTAGAAGACCGAAGCACGTTGTTGTAAAATTTGTGGTAAAATTCTTCCCACCTGACCACGCTCAGCTGCAGGAGCAGCTGATGAGGTACCTATTTGCATTGCAAGTGAAGCAGGACCTGGCACAGGGAAGGCTAACGTGTAGTGATACCAGCACTGCCCTCCTAATCTCACATATAGTGCAGT